>BQNB010000215.1:135893-190132 GCA_026074375.1 Tanacetum coccineum
TGAATTTTGTAGCACTATGGCTTCTGCAATTATCTGCCTAGCTACAAACCAAAACTTTAACTTTTCAAAGTACATATTTGAAAATATGGTGAAGAACTTAGATAATGCTGGTAAATTCTTAATGTATCCAAGGTTTGTACAAGTCTTTTTGGATAAACAAGTGGAGGGGATGTCAAGTCACAAGAGGATTTATGTTACACACTCTCACACTAAAAAGATCTTTAGAAATATGAAGAGGGTAGGAAATGGATTTTCTGGAAGGGACACACCCTTATTTCCTACAATGATGGTACAAGCTCAACAAGAACAGGGTGGAGGTTCAGCAATGCCCACTAATCCCCATTACACACCTATTTTTATTCAACCATCAACATCTCAACCTCAAAAGAAACAAAGATCAAGAAGGCCAAGGAGAAAGGACACTGAGGTACCTCAGCCTAGTGGTCCTATAACCAATGTTGTAGATGAGGCTGTCTATGAGGAGAAGGATGATACGTTGGAAAGGGCTACCACTACTGCTACTGGCTTAAATGCAGAGCAGGACAGGGGTAACATCAATAAGACCCAATCCAAGGCAACACCTAATGAACCAAGTTCCCTAGGAACTAGTTCAGGTGGTGGTCCCATGCGCCAAGAAACTACAGGGGATACAATTGCTCAGACTAGGTTTGAGAATGTATCTAAATTTTCCAATGATCCACTACTCGCAAGAGGTAACACACTTCTAAGTGGTGAGGATAGATTGAAACTTCAGGAATTGATGGAATTATGTACCAACTTGCAAAATAGAGTTATTGACCTGGAAAACACAAAGACTGCTCAAGCTCAAGAGATTACAAGTTTGAAACTAAGAGTCAAGAAGTTAGAGAAGAAAGGAGGGTCAAGAACTCACAAGCTCAAAAGATTATACAAGGTTGGTAGATCTGCAAGAATAGTTTCCTCTGATGAAGCTAGTTTGGGTGATCAGGAGGATGCATCCAAATAGGGGAGGAAAATTGATGACATTGATAAAGATGTAGAGATTACCTTGGTTGATGAAACTCAAGGGAGGTATGATGATGATATAATGTTTGATGTAAGTGATCTTGCTGGTAAAGAATTATTTGTTACAGAACAAGGAGTTCCTGATAGTAAGAAAGATGATGTTGTTCAAGTTAATACTGCTGCTACAACAATTAGTACTGCCAGTACAATTCAAGTTAGTGTTGCTTCAATAACTAACTACAACTACTGATGATTTGACTCTTGCTCAGACTTTAATACAGATTAGAAGTGCAAAATCCAAAGTCAAAGGGGTTACGATAAGAGAGCAGAGTGAATCTATAACAAGAACAAGACCTCAACAACTACCATCAAAAGATAAAGGTAAAGGTATACATGGAGATCTGAGAAACCAACAAACTAAAAGATCAAATTAGGCATGCTGAGGAATTTGCTCAAAGACTTCAAGCTTCAAATGCAAGCTAAATTAGCGAAGAAAGATGACTTGTAAGGGGACACTGAGAGAAGAGCCAACATTTGTTTCATGGGATAATGTGCAAGCAATGATAGATGCTAATTATCAAATGGGTCAACAAATGCAAGAAGAAGAACAAGAGAAGTTGAGTATTAAAGAGAAGTCCAAGTTGTTTGTATAACTATAACACCCAGTGTTTTAGGGTCATTTATGATGTCAATAAATTCACAAGTTATTTTTAGTATAGTACGCGTTTGGTTTTAAACCGTACACGTTAAGTTAAATCGCGTAAGCTAAAAACGATCATTCAATGTAAACGGGCATCAAACAAATAAACGTTTATATCAATCAAGTATTAAATAATTATTTTGAGAATAATTATGGTCTTTGTTCATTTTAATTTTATTGGTTGCGTAAAATTGTTACGTTTCGCGATAAATTAAGTTTAGGTATACCCGGAACCACAAAAATATTTCTACGCTTCAACAAATACCTAATTTTATATCCAATATCCAATGTTTTTAAACTGTTACACCATTGTAAAACCTGTTAGTCATTTAGTACATTAAATAAACTAATCATAAATCTACATTTTACCATGTATTCATCTCACTTTAACTTATTTATTTAAATTCTCAATAATTCATGGGTATTTACTTAAAAATATCAAAAACATAACTAGATATTGCCCATTTATTATTTCGTGTAAATGGGTCTAGGAGACAAAAAAGCACACCAAAAACTAGCTAAGTCTAATGTACATAACCTTGGGCTCAGGAACCAAGCTACTAGTTTTGACCAAAGAATCCCTAAAACCCTCCCCATGGTTCCCTGACCGAAACCACCCCGTTGATGGTCCTTTATGTATTTGTTTTTTACTTCTTGACTAGTCCTTATGCGTATATTACTACTCTTATATCACGTATCACAACACATAACATTTTTTAAGGTGACAAATCAACAAAAACACACTCTTTGCTTTCTTTATAGGCCACGGCAAAAACCACCTATACACAATCCATATAATATTTTCTACAACATTCACAAGTATTTACACATCATTCCTAAGATATACTAAGATGTCTTGAAGCATTGGTTAAGCATTTGCAAGGGGTAAACAAGTATTTCCAAGATAAGTTTTCTTTAGAAAACTAGGGTTCTAAGTCTTGCAGCTTTGTTTTATAATACCAAGCAAGGGTTTGGATTTTTTTGGTATCATATTGCAATCATTTTAAGGTTATCTAGACCCCTTTCTGAACTTACATTTGTTATTTTATTATTTATGATTTCTATTTGATGAAATACCTATTCAGGATGCTTTTGAACATGTAAAGGATTTTTACTTGTTATCCTTATTTTGTACACTTTTACTATGAGATTGTTGTGTTAAACTTTGTGGTTATAATAGATAATAAGTGTTTGCACTCTTGGTTAAGCATAAAAAGTGTATGTACAAGATTATGGTTTTTAAGGTTTATTTAATAAGCTACAAGTAAAGGTGTTATAATTAACTTACTAATCTTGTAAATATTGTTACCATGGACTTATATGGATAAAGTAAGAACTATGGATATTATTATATGTAGCACATATGATAAATATAGTTATAAAAGACTTATGGTAAATTACAAAAGTGAAAAGTACATAAAACAAGCTCTATATAAAAGTATACATATTGATTATAAAGGGCTATTTGAATTTTGAATTTCATACAGTGGGTTTGATGTTTTATAAAGATAATACATCTCATGACGATTCCAAAAAGGTAAGAAACTAGAAAAAACAGATTAATAACGAAAAATATACGCTAATTACGAGTTATACGTTAATTAAACGGATTTATAAAGTAACTTTTATAATTATTATACAAAACAGAAGTTTGTAGTTTTAAGATTTTTATAGATATTTTTATGATTCCAAAACAATAGAAACGTAATTTTTGATTAACAAGACGAAGTTTTGAATTAAGCAAGGTTTATATACTTAAAAACTGTATAAAATATTTTTATAAAAAGTTACTATTCATGACAGAAACTTTTATTTTTATAAACCTCATAAATCAATATAACTTTCAATTACGAGAACGTGCTAGAAGTGTGTCAACTAAAAACGGAGCTATAACGCTCTCGCTCTATAGACGTGTGTACGTGTTTACGATAGGAAAATACTATATAAGAATAATGTTTAATCTGGTGTGAACCGTAAAACGTTATTGTTCACCTGTAGGTCTCAAAATTGAAAATGTCAAATTTTAATAACTCGAATTATACGAAACGTGAGCGCAAGAACACCTCAAACGGACTTGAAACGCGAAAGTTACGCCAGTTTTACTAAAACAGTAATTATAAATGTTTTAACTTATTAAACATAATTTTACCAAAACAATTAAATGGTGATCTAGCTATGTAGAATTGTATATGGTAGATGTTAATTACCATGCTTAGCACTTATACGGCCTTAATTTAAATAGGTTGCATCTAACGATTTGCGTGACGTTTTATCTGTGATATTTGGATTATCTGTACGCGATGTGAGTTCATAGCCCCCACATTTTTACGATTTCAACAATTATAACTTTGGGTGGAAACATGCTTTTTTTATAAATTGACGCAAGTGTATTATTTTATATTGAGTACGTGTTTGCCTAAGTAGCGATAACCCAGTTGAGCCCTTTTATCAATGAACTGTCAATGCATAGATGTAGTTGTTTATTACTATGTGAGCCGATGTCATGAATAGATCTATTTGGGATTGACCTCCCCGTTCGGGTGATTAGCTATCACCAGGAAAATGAACATTATAGCATGTCGGATTTGGGATGTTTAAGGTTGAACATCTGATCGGGAGGAATAGCAATATTTATTATTGCGAATATAATTATCGGCTTCAGTGTCATGAGCTTAGGAAAGTAATCGGATTTTGTGATGTCTGCATCTGTTGCATTATCACGGGGAAGGTCTTGCGGTCCTGCATATTATATTTTACTAACCTATGAATACACCAACATTTTTGTTGACGTTTTAAAGCAATGTTTTCAGGTGTGATTAGGACGAGGTGCCAGGGATACATTGTTGGGGGATGGACACTGTGGTTATCACGCTAAGATTTGGATGTATATGTTTTGGAAATGTATTGTCAATCTTTGTAAGTTGATTCATGAAGTAACACGCCCCGGACCCATATTCCGCTGCGACCCAATTTGGGGGTGTTACAGATTGGTATCAAGAGCCAAGGTTATAGAGAACCAGGTCAAATGTTTTTGCTGGACTATAACCATTTTCAAACAACGAATTCATACAATGGGGTTGTACAAGGGACATACATATGTGCATACATTCATGCATACACTATTTGTTGCATTAGTGGGACTAGATGCATTCAAAATTGATATACGTGTTTATATTATAGTACGTATATTACTATGAGGGTATATTGTATATATACAAAGATGAGTTTGCATTCTTTCGCACAACTCTACAATTATTTATATAATGGATATTTATATAAATAGGGGAATATTTCTTTAGGCAAGGTAGTACGATAAGCTCGTAGGTCCTAAGCGCTACCTAAACATTAAGCTATCGAATATGATACCTTACCATCATTCATTTATGCCATAAGTGCATACTCGTATCTACCATACCAGCCTTATATAATATATTTATATAAGTTAAGTTTTGCTCGCTGCAAGCGGTTATGTTTTCATTATAGACGATTTCCTACACGTCTGTTTATATTAATTCCGAGCCATGGAGATTCCATTGAGCTTCTGATGAGGAGCTAGAGGAACTAATGAAGGATCAGCCTCTATCTGCTGATGCCTCACCTACAGCCTTATCACCAGGCTACATTGCTGACTCTAATCCGGAAGAGGATAAGGAGGACCCTGAGGAGGATCCTGCTGACCATCCTGCCGACGGATGAGACAATTATGATAATGAGCCATCTGATGATGACAACGATGATGATGATGTTGAGAAGGATGAGGAGGACGGGGAGGAGGAGGAGCACCTAGCTCTAGTCGACCCTCCTACTGTACCTACAGATGATCCTATCCCCTCAAGCTGAGGATGCAGAGGCAATTACGACTGATGAGTCTGCTCCTAGGCCACCCACACCATATCATTTTGCTTTCTGAGACCAAATCCCGTACTGTACGGATGTCTATTTAATGCCATACTCCACAATCACCATCTGCTGAGACATGCATTACCGAGTTTGCTGCTGCACTACCTTCATCGTCACCACCACCAGAGAATGATAAGTCACTCAAAGATAACATAAGAGTCTAGCATCTAGAATCTTGAGAGGCACCCTGGCCATAGACAAATAGATTTGTCAGTGTAGCTCATTTTGTATTCCACTAAACTTGAGTAATACTCGGTTGGTAGTGTTAATTAAAAGCTTGTACTCTTTTACTCATGTAAAATGATGTATTAAGTATTAACTTACGCTGTTGGTTATGATCATGCTACTGGACGATGGGGATTTATTTATGCTATGGTTGCTGTTATCTTATATCTATGCATAACGTGGTCTCACCTTACCTACTTGTTGGGATCACGGAGTGTCATGATTTTCCCTTGAATGAAACTTCATATACATTTTGTTCCCTGTGACTTTCAGGAAACAATGACAACTGTTGATCAAGGGATGAGTGTTGAGGAAATTGAGCGGGTTATAGCCGAGCGAGTGGCTAATGCTATCGAGGCTATTGCCATTTATGAGACGAAAACCAACATGGCCCGTAAGTCAATAAGCCAGACCGAACAACAAGAATGCAAGGTAGCAGAGAATGCTAACAACAAGAGAAAGTGGGAAGGTAACCACAATGGGCAATGTACTGTAAAGTTCGGGAATTGCAAGAAGGTTGACCACATGACCCAGGATTGTAGGAATCCTGCTGCTGCTAGGAATCAACGAACTCACGCCTGTTATGAGTGTGGAAGTCTGAGACACTTCAAGAGTGAGTGTCCAATAGTGAAGTTCCAGAAACGTGTGGATAAAAAGATCAGCACTCTTGCTGAACGCCAGACTGAGAACAAGAGGAAGTTTGAAAACACTTCCCGAAATAGTCAGAATCAACAACAACAACAAATCAAGAGGCAAAACACCGGCAGGGCATACACTGCTGGATCGGGTGATAAGAAACCATATGGGGGATCTAGACCCCTGTGCTCAAAGTGCAATTACCACCATGACGGTCCGTGTGCTCCAAAGTGCTATAAATGCAACAAATATGGTCACATCGCCCGTGACTGTAGGGGTACGGGAAATGCCAATGCTGTTAACAACCAAAGGGTCACTGTGGCAAGTCAGAAGGCTATTTGCTATGAATGTGGGAATCAAGGGCACTACAAGAGGGATTGCCCAGAGCGAAAGAACCAAAGTCATAAAAACCAAATTGAAGGTACTAGAGCACATGGAGTGGTGCATACCTTAAGAGGAGGAGAAACCGATCAAGACCCTAACAACATTAAGGATGAGATCAAAGCTTAAAATAGAAAGTTGGCTCGCCTTGCCTAGCAAACCCTAAGTTGAAATTATCTTAAACTTTATCTCCTTAGGAGTTCTCGTTGTATTTCTCTTAAATTTCAGTTGTACGAATGATTTCAAATTATCTATCAAATTATCGTATTATGAAAATTTCGTCAATATTTACCTAGGTTCCTTATTTGCTCTTACAAACTACTCTCTCGAATATCATGAAATTATAGCGCTATTTTGACGAAAAGGAGCAATGCATCGTTAGTCCTCAATTATACATGGCCTGATCAACTATGTATAATTCAGGAAGGTACCATGCCGTGCTGAGAGTAGTCACTCTAAAAACCTCTTGTTAAGGAAACAATTTTCTACTTATATCATGTTTTATGTGCGTATTCATAGAACGCGTTTACTTTTGGAAATCGAATTAGTAACCATATCAACTAAGCGGACCTTCACTCCGTCTTATTATAAAGTTGGCATCATCTTACACCAAATCCTAAGCCGAGAAGCCAAGACACATTACTAGTCGCCCTAGAAGAACCGTTATCCGCTCCCAAGAATTGATGATTTATTTGATCAGCTTCAAGGGTCGAGTGTCTACTCGAAAATCAACCTAAGGTCAGGTTATCACTAATTGAGGGTTCGAGAAGAAGACATTCCGAAGACTGCCTTCAGAACTCGTTACGGCCATTACGAATTTCAAGTTATGCCGTTTGGTTTGACAAACGCACCTGCTGTATTCATGGACCTTATGAATCGGGTGTGCAAACCATATCTGGATAAATTTGTGATTGTCTTTATTGATGATATTCTGATATATTCGAAGAACGAGCAGGAACATAAAGAACACCTTAAGCAAATCCTAGAACTGCTTAAGAAGGAGGGAAGTTAGTATGCCACTTTTCAAATGTGAATTTTGGAACCCCCAAAGTCCAGTCCTCGGTCATGTGATCGATAGTGAAGGAATTCATGTGGGTCCAACCAAGATTGAAACCATTAAAGATTGGACATCTCCTAAGTCACCAACGGAGATTCGTCAATTTTTAGGTCTTGCTGGGTACAATCGAAGATTCATTGAATGGTTTTTTTTAAAGATCGCCAAACCAATGACTAAGCTTACTCAAAAGAAGGTCAAGTTTGTGTGGGGCGATAAACAAGAAGCAGCTTTTCAACTGTTGAAGCAAAAGTTGTGCAGTGCACCAATCCTGGCATTACCTGAAGGAAGCGAAGATTTCATCGCATACTGCGATGCTTCAAAGAAAGGTTTGGGCGCTGTATTGATGCAGAGAGAAAAAGTGATTTCTTATGCATCACACCAGTTGAAGATCCATGAGAAGAACTATACAACGCATGATTTAGAACTTGGAGCAGTAGTGTTCGCTCTTAAAATTTAGACGAATACGATTTTAATAAAAGTCACGTCTGATGTGAACAGTAAAAGTTACTGTTCACCAGGGGGTCAAAATATCGAAAATGTCAAATTATGATAACTCGTCCTAATACGAAAAGATGGGCATAAGAAACGCGAGAATCGGGCTTAAAACGCAAAAGTTACGCCAGTTTTACTAAAACGGTAATTATAAACGTTTTAACTTATTAAACACAATTTTTCCAAAACCATTAGTTGGTGATTGAGCTATATAGAATGTTATGTGGTTATCAAAGTACTATATTACTAGGGAGTTTCATAATGAGGCCTCTTCGGATGGCGTTTCGACGAGTTGTTGGATTTACGATTTAAAGTGTCCTAACTCCTCGAACGTCATGTCATGACCTCTTAAATTATGATAGCCCGATAGTACATGAACAATATAAGATTATATTCAAGTACTCGTACTTATACACCTATGATAATTTAGGTTGCATTCGATCTTTTACGTGACGCTTTATCTGCGATATTTGGATTATCTGAACTCAAGGTGAGTTCATAGCCCCACATTTTTACGATTTCAATGATTTATAACTATGGGGTGGAAACATTCTTTGTTTTATAAATTGGACGCAAGTATTGATTACATGTTGCCTAAGTAGCGATAACCCAAGTTGAGCCCCTTTAAACATGACTGTCAATTGCATAGATGTAGTTGGGAATTACATTATGTGAGCGCGAATGTTATTTAATAGATCTATTCGGGAAACGACCTCCCCGTTCGGGTGACTTGCTATCACCGAGAACGAACGATATAGCATGTCGAATTTAGGATGTTTTCGGGTTGAACATCTAATCGGGCAGAAATTGCAATATATAGTTTAATTGCAAGAAAGATCGTCGAGCTTCAGTGTCATGAGCTTAGTGTAAATGTAATCTAGTTTTTTGCGAGATCTGCCTGTTTGCATTATCACTAAAACTCTTGCTGACCTGCAGTATTAAGATTTATCAAACCTATGAATTCCACCAACAATGTTTGTTGATTGTTTTTAAGCAATGTTTTCAGGAGATCAATAGGCATGGGATGCCAGGGATGCATTGGGTTATATTTTGGATTGCACGCTTAAAGATTTAGGTGCATCATATTTTGGGAAATGTATTGTCAACTTTTGTAATATTCAACAATGGACAAGTAAAGCTATATGCTTTTGTATTAAGTCTTTCAATTAAATCCAATGTATCAGTTTTAAAACGACTTTTTGTGTCGTTCTTATATATCTTGTGCTATTGATCTTGAAGTAACACGCCCCGGACCCTTATTCCGCTGCGACCCAATTTGGGGGTGTTACATTAAGTAAGATTAATACTGAATTTAAATAGCTCTATTTCAGCTTATAGACTGAAAGAGCTTAATATGAGCTTATTAGCTTATTGAGACAATTTGGCTTATTAAGAGAGCTTATGACTTTAAATGAAAACTTAGAAAATGAGATTTAAAACACTAAAGACTGAATTTCATTAATTAAAATAAACTGATTACATTACTTGAAATAGGAAAATTACATTAAAGGAAAACACGAATTTAAGCTACACTAAAAATTACTAAAAACTAGATTAAAAAGAAGACTAAAAAAAGAAGATCCCCTTGTGTGTGAGAAGTGAGGCCTATTTATATGCTCTGAAAGAAGCTTCTAGGTTGCCTTGCCTTGCTCTCCAAACCTTCAATCTCTGCCATTCATTGCCTTAATCATTTGAGGGCTATTGTAAGCCGTTGGATCATTTGTGTGCACCTTAGGATTGCCAAGCTGTCATTCTTTGATTGTGACAGCTTGTGTTACTTATGTGAGTGTTTTAGTACAAAAACCCACTTAAATTTGTGCTTTCACCATTGCTACGTGGCATTCTTCCTTTGGAATTGGACCAATCAGAGATGGGGAGTGACATTTCTTTCTGCCAAGGTGTACTTAATCCCACGAATTGTCCTTTTTAACCTTCAATTTCTTTTTGCCCCTTGATGTAAGTGGAGGGTGAAATGGGGAAGACGATGAACAGTGAATGGGATTTACCCGCCTATTTTATAACTGAAATGGGTAAAACTCGTTTGAACTTTGGCTTTGTAACACAAATGGTCCTTGTCTTTTGGTTCTCTCTTATTTCTAGTTATAAAACAGTTTGGGAATTATCAATTTTGGCCCTTGTGTTTTATAATAAGAGGAAATGGGCTTTGTTGACATTTATTGACCAATGTTTGACTGGGATTTGACTGAGGCTTGACTTTTCTGGCTTTGACTTTGAATCTTTGGCTTCTCGTGCTTGCTCGTTTTTGACTGTTTTCTTGTGATTTTTGACTTATCCATACCTGCACACATAAAACACAAATACAAGCATATTTTTGCTATTTTGGACTGTTTTGGGTTTAATTGGGTTATTTTAAGTATAAATGGATATGTGTATTTTACACTTATCAACTATATTTAGTGGGATGGATTTAAAATAGTTACTAACGTGATGTTACCCGTGTTTGGTCGGCTAAGTAACAGAAAAATAACCATTTTGTACTAAATTTCCAAGGACTTATGAAAGGAGGGGTTTAAGTCGCGAAATGCTCAAAGTTTATTTCTATAAATACAAGCATATATCACACACTTCATTTCTTTTCCAAATTCATTTTCTCTTGTCTCCTCCCTCCTCCTTGCCGTTCGAACACCCAACACCAACAATAATTTCATCATCAAAAATTATTTACTTGCATGCATTAATCCAATTACACCATATTAATCATTGTTTAATCCTGTACAAATCCCACTAAGAAAACCTTACATGCAATGAGTATTTTGAAAGTTGGATTTTTGTTCAATTTCTCTTGATTTGGTGTATAAGGAAGTGTTTCTAGGTGGTAGATTAATGTTATATTGAAGTGGTTTGGTTTGAAAAGTTTGTTTGGTTGGTCTTTGTGATTCATCCGATCTTAAGGTCAAAGGGGAAGCCATAGTCAAGCTTTGTTCTAGCTTTGTGAGCACTTGTTTATGTTTCTTGTTTGATTAATTTGATGATTATTGCATATATGTAATTGTAGCTAGATGATTCAAGTGCAAAATCGATTTGAAAGTGTTACAAGTATGAACACATGTTTGATAGTTTTAGTACATGTTTTTTTGGCTAGTTAAGCATGTTGGAATAATTGGAATTTGACAAAAATGAGTTTTTGTATGACTTTGTGTTGACTTTTGTTGACCAGAAAGTTTGACTTAGTCAGAGCATGTCGAGAAATTCTTTAAATCAAAATTAGGCTTTTGAATATGATAAAGGATGTTCTAAGGTCCGTTTTGATATAAGGTGGGCCTTGTACTCCTAAAAAACGAAGATTTTACGGCCAAGTTAAGTTTGGGTCATTTTGGTGTAAAAAGTCAACTACAAAGTTTGACTTTTGAAAGTCAAACTTGCGTATACTTTTAAATATAGTTTATAGCAAGTAAAGAAATCATAATGTTAGTTAAATTAAGATGAAATGCTAAGTTTGGATTATATTATCCTTACTTTCGGCAAACTTTCTAAAAATGGAAACTTTGTAAGAAACATTGTAATAATTGATGAATATGTCAAGCGAAATGTTTTGCGTCGCACTTAGAGATTTTAGTATATGATTATATATACGTAATAGTGATGCATATATATATATATATATATATATATATATATATACATATATATATATATACATATATATATATATACATTATATGATTTAATATACTATTAGTCACATACCGCCATATATGTATTATATAGGTCGCGATTGTGACGTGAAGCTTATTGTGCTTGTTGATTGATTGATTTGGATCTTTTGCTTAAGGTGAGTTTATAGCCTCGCTTTTGAACTATTTTAAATGTTTTAAACCCGCGAGGGAGATACATGTTTGTTTTATAAAATCGAACACTATATGATTTTATGGTAGCTAGCCCGATATGAAATTGTTTCCGCATCCAAATTTCTTCAAGACGTCATTTAAGTAGTCCCAACGAACGGAATCAAAAGCCTTTTCGAAGTCGACCTTAAATATCATAGTTTGTTTCTTCTTGGCTTTACACCACTGAATTAGCTCATTCAAAATAAAATTGTTAGCCTTAAAATATGTTGACTAATACAGAATTACACTAGTTATCATTAGGCAAGACATGCAGGGACTATAATTGTTAAGTCAGAATAGTTTCCCATGTTTTGACCTATAAATACCCCCACCATACTTTCATGGAGGGATGAAGATTCATTATTGTATTTTCTCTTTAGGTGTGTGTGTGTTCTTTCCCTCTCTAAAAGACATACGCATCTTTTCCTTTCTCTCTCTAAACAATATGGCTTACTTCTTGTTTAATCCTCCCCGACCTCTGGATCATCGAGTTAGCTAGTGTCTCTTATTGTGTACAATTGGTATCAAGAGCTAACCGGGGGTGTATTGTATTCATGTGTGTTGTGTTAGTGGGTATGTTGTGGTGATTTCGAGCTTATTCGTTCAACTTATTTTGAGCTTATAACCCCACGGCGCATGCCTACAATATATATATATATATATATATATATTATTTACTTTTTCAAGTCAAATATAACTTTTGCTTATAACGTGTTAGTGGCCCATTTCATAATAAATTTCTTGTGATATAGTAGGTATCCAGTTAGGATGGGCTTATTTGTGGTTAAACTGGATGCATCATATTTTTTGTGTCACTTTTTGTTTACATTATAGTTGTAGTCATTTTTTTTCTCAAAACATACAAAGCTTTTGTGTTCCAATTTTTTTTTTGTTTGTTCTCGTCTTATTTTGATAGCTTAAAAGTGTTCAAAACAGCTTCTTGGTAGTTTTTTTTGTTAGCTTACTTTCGTGGTTTATTACGTGAGTTAAGTGCTTATTTCGAAAGCTTTTTCTGGGTTGAAATCTTTGCTTATTAAGGTCACAGTTTTGAGCTTTTTGGAGATTGACTTATAACGGCTTAAGTAAAGAAAAACACGCAAGGAAAGTTTGATGTTTTCTGCCATCGAAGAAAGACGCATTCAAGGTGCTTGATATTTTGTTGAACCGAACAACTCAACACCTTGTGTGAACCGAACAACTCAACACCTTGTGTGAACTGAACAACTCAATGACAATGTAAAACCGAACAACCTCGTTTCGAGTAGGACCGAACACCAATGTCAACCGAACAAACAATGTCACCGAAACAACTCACAAACAAGTAGTGAACCAGAAAACATCTGTTGTTTGTGAAGGAACCGAACAAGCAAGGCTAGTGCAAACCGAACAACCAAAACATTTGGGAATCGAACAACTCAAAATCAATAGGAACCGAACTACTCAAACAACGGAAACAAAATCTCACGTAATAAGTCATTTTTGGTTTTACGGTTTTGAGTGTCGGTTAGTTTCGAGACTTATAATCTATACCATTACGATCGTGAACTCTTTTCGATCAACATGGATATGTAATTTTCCATCGGCGAATAACCGGGACGACTATGCGAGACAAGATTTAAATTCGTTTCATTTTTGGTAAATTTTCAATCGAAGAAGAAATGAAAAAAAGGAGGGACGTGTTTTTTTTTATATAATTCAAAATTATTTCAAATTGGCAACTTTGGCCCTTGGATTTCATAACCAATTCACAATTCATCCATTGTTGCCATATTAACCTCAAGTTGAAAACAGTTGTACACCGTAGTCCTTACTTTGCAACAAAACAAGCCCTTACTCATCCAAAGTGACTCGTCATTGCAACCACTTAGCCCTATTTGAATTTTAAATCAACCATTAATCCATTGTCAAGCTCAAAGTTTGTGCAAACCGGTCTTCGTTTTATAAGCTCATTAAACGTTACAAAAGCTTACTACTTCAATTCAACACGATTTCAACCACACTTAATTATGTTTCACAGTTTTCTTCCTTATTTGTAAAATCCCGTGAAAGATTCCATTCTTTTCTCGGTTTTAATCAAAGACTTGTAAAATCCCGTGAACGTTAATTGAATTCAAAAACAACACAACAAACATGATACATAACACTAAAAACGTTCTAAATAAGATTCACATAAAACCTCAAAACGGCTAAGATGCGGATTAAACATTGAACAAGTGATCACGAAGTTGGATTTGTACCCTTATTTTGAGATTAAAGCTTGGGTTTCACAAGCGTCACTTAATTTCATCATCGAGACTTCCTTCTACTTTTTGCGATCCTTTTCTTCAAACTAATCGATCTACTGATGACTTGCTTGAAACGAATACTGCTTATGATTAATCTTATTATCTAGTTATTTCCTGATGTAAGGAGGGTACATCTAGTGCTCACGGGTTATAGCTATCACTTAAAGTGTACATTGTAGGACTCAGGTCACAACGCATTATGTTGATGTGGGATAATTTCAAATGGTGTTGTACTCTTATACTTTTCCTGTTTCTGTATAGAGTACTTATAAATGTAATCTTGCACCATTCTTCAAATCAACAACAGTGCAAAATTAAGTAATAAAGTTTTAGGGGATCTACTGTCACTATTGGTCAAAGCATTAGGCGACAGAATATGAGGTTGGTAAGTTAGCCAGAGTGTTTAAAGGGTGAGATGTAATCAACAATTCTCACGGGATAATTGAAGCTACAAAACGTCAATGGTACTTCACAGTCTAAGCAAAATCCTTCAAATTTCTTCAGTGTCTTTCATAACTTTTCAAGATTGATGTTTAAGACAAGAACTTCTCGAGTATAGGGAGGCGATTTCAAAACGAAGCATTAACTGAAGGATGCGCTTGCCCATGGCCTCATCTTCCCATTTTTTTAGTCTTTATACGGCAATGATGCTTGTCGAGAGTTCGAAACCATCATGGGGAAAACGTGTAACATTCCAGACTTAGTTTGACTTTGATGTTACGACAAATGTCAACCTTCCAGGGGGAAGTAGTGTATACTACTTTACTTAGTATGGTTTGTGGAGTATTCTGCATACTGATTCCTTGCATGTACCCCCGAACGAATATTCACCAAGACCTAATGACAAGTAGCAGTAGTATTTGATGTGGTTTTTTACTTCTACAAAATTCCGCTGTGCACGTAAATGTCAAATAGAAGTTTTTTTCTAGCTACATAAAAGTTTCAAAATCTGCTCAAAATAGGGATGTTGGTTTGGGGGGAAGTTGATTCAGAAACTTTTCCAAAAAGGAGTCTATGAAGAAAGCTTTTCAAGACATGATGCATGAATTGGGGGGAAGTTAATCCAACTCATGCATACTACAATGGTTCCGGAACAAGTAAAGACACGGAAGATCCAAGCTGGAGTACAAGTATCAAGACAGGAAGTCACAAATGTCATCTTCAGCATTGGAAGCACTTTGGAAGACTTTATTTATGTTGTATTTGTACATGATAGGAACATTGTAAGTAATTTCGTATGTCCACATATTGGGGGAATATTGTTAGCCTTAAAATATGTTGACTAATACGGAATTACACTAGTTATCAATAGGCAAGACATGCAGGGACTAGAATTGTTAAGTTAAGATAGTTTCCCTTGTCTTGACCTATAAATACCCCCTCCATACCTCCATGGAGGGGTAAGGATTCATATTGTATTTTCTCATAAGGCATGTGTGTGTGTGTGTTCTTTCTCTCTCTAAAACACATACACATCTTTTCCTTTTTCTCTCTCTAAATAAAATGGCTAAGTTCTTGTTTAATCCTCCCTAACCTCCGGATCAAAGTTAGCTAGTGTTTCTTATTATGCACAACTTTGCGGATATGTATTCGGCTTCTGTGGTGGAAATTGCTAGGGCAGTTTGTTTCTTGGAGAACCAGGATGTTAGATAGCAACCCATGAAGGTGTAAACACTACTAGTACTCTTGCGATTGACATAGTCTCCGGCATGGTCAAAGTGGGTGTAAACTATTGTTTCTACTCTCGTTACTTTGGGATACCATAATCCTAAGTGTGATGTTCCCTTAATGTATCTAAATATTCTTTTGATGGCTTCAAGGTGAGAAGTTTTAGGATCTTCTTGAAAATGGGCGCATAGACAAACACTAAACATGATGTCCAACCGACTTACCGTGAGATAGAGTAAACTATAAATCATGCCACGATATTCTGTGTTTGTAAACGCTTTCCTCGTCTTGGTTCTTGGTGAGTTTGGTTTTAGATGACATTGGTGTTTTGATGGGTTTAGAGTCTTCTAGACCGAGTTTCTTAAGCATTTCTTTAATGTATTTGGATTGGTTGAAGAAGACGCCATCTTCTAGTTGTTTGATTTGTAAACTAAGAAAGAAATTTAACTCACCCATCATACTCATTTCGAACTCGTCGTGCATGGTTTTAGAAAAATCTTTGCAAAGCTCTTGACAAGTTGATCCGAATATATTGTTGTCCACGTATATTTTGACAACAATGATATGTGAGTCTCTTTTCTTGGTAAATAATGTGTACCAATCCCATGGTGTACTTGTGTTTAAGGAGGAAGGCTTTAAGTCTATTATACCAAGCTTTGGGTGCTTGTTTAAGACCATAAAGAGCCTTTTTGAGTTTATACACATGATTAGGTTTTTTGAAATCGACAAACGGGAGGTTGTGACACATAGACTTCTTTATTTATGAAACCGTTTAGGAAGGCACTTTTGACGTCCATTTGAATAAGTTTGAAATCATTTGCACAAGCATATGCAAGAAGGATTCTTATAGATTCTAACCTTGCTACATGACCATATGTCTTGTCAAAATCTATTCCTTCTTGTTGGTTGTATCCTTGTGCGACAAGCCTAGCTTTATTTCTAGACACTACACCATTTTCATCTAATTTGTTTTTCAAAACCCATTTTGTACCAATAACGGTTTGATTTTTAAGAGGTGGGACAAGGTTTCATACATCATTGGTTATGAATTGATTTAATTCTTCTTGCATAACCTTTATCCAACTTTCGTCTTTAATGGCTACTGTAATATTTTTGGGTTCTACGGATGACACGAAACAAAAGAAATTACTTTGATTTTGGACTTGAGACCTTAAGGTTATTTCATTTAATTTTCCTATGACCTTTTCTAAGGGATGATCTTTTGCTTCTTTGACGTTTACAATTTCTTTGTTTAATGGTCCATTTTCCTTGTCTTCTATTTCTTCTATTTGGTTTTCTACGATTTAACTTTCAATTATATCATCATCTACTAAAGGTGATGATTTAGGAGAAGGACTTTTGTTGAATCTTACATTTAAAGATTCTTTGATGTTCATAGTTTCTTTGTTCAGTATTATATAGGCCTTTCTATTGAGGGAATATCCTAGAAATACGCCTTTGGTAGATTTAAGATCGAATTTAGTGAGGTAATCTTTGATGTTAAGAATAAAACATTTGCTACCAAAAACTTTAAAGTATCCTAGGAAGGCTTTTTACCTTTATAAAGTTCATATGGAGTTTTTCCAAGGAAAAGTCTAATCAATATTCTATTTAAAATATAAGTGGAGGTGTCGACGGCATTACACCAAAAATTTTGAGGGATAGATTGTTCATTTAGCATAGTGCGACTCATTTCTTATAAAGTTCTATTTTTACATTCAACTACCCCATTTGATTGAGGAGTACGTGGAGCCGAGAAATTGTGAGTAATACCATTAGCATCACAAAAAGCTCCAAATTGTACCTCGTTATCAAATTCCCGACCGTGATCCGTACAGATCGACACAATGGGACAACCTTTTTCTACTTGAATTTTCTTGCTTAAAATTTCAAAATGATCAAACGCTTCATTTTGGTTTTTCAAAAATCTAGTCCATGTATATCTTGAGTAATCGTCGATAATAACCAAAGTATAGTAGTTTCCTCCATAGCTTTGGATGGCCAACGGACCAAACAAGTCCATATGTAAGAGTTCTAGACACTTAGTAGTAGAAACCATGTTTTTAGCCTTATGGCTCGCGTGAACTTGTTTTCTTATGTTGCAAGCGTCACAAAAATGACTTTTAAATTTTAGTTTTGGTAAATTTTTAACAAGCTCTTTAGATGATAGCGATTGTATAAGTCGCATATTGGCGTGACCCAATCTTCGATGCCATATGGTCAAAGTATCATCTACATAAGTTAGACAAAGTTTATCTATAGGTGAGTTACCAATTTTCATTACATAAAGACCATTTTCCTAATCCTTCTTCCTATGGTAATGTCGTCTTTAAGTATTTTCATTACCGGTTTCGCTAAAACCTACTTTGCACTTTTTATCACATATTTGACTTATACTAAGCAAGTTAAAATTTAAATTATCTACATGACTAACATCATTAATAGTTAGGGAGTTGTGAGTGATTGTACCTTTGCCAATAATCTTGCTTTGCGTCACTACCAAACACTACGTTACCTCCATCAATGGCTTCGTAGGTAGAGAATAAGCTTTTGTTACCCGTCATATGCCTTGTACATCCACTATCCTTGATCCATTCATCCGATTCTATTTTAACTTTTAGACATACCTAAAAGCTTGAAACAACTTAAGCGTTTGGTCCCCAATACCTCATGGGTCCGTTAGCGTTATACATACTGTATGGTTGGTTCATACAAGGAAATGAAGGGTATGATCCCTAAGAGGTGAAGTTGGGTGGTTGAAATTGGTATCCATTTTGTGGTGAATAGTTCTAATTCACTTGGTTATAGTTACCCAAACACACCACCCCCGCCCCCCCCACCACCACCACCCCACAACACCCCACCCATCAAAAAGTCCAAGGGAGGATCACTTTACTCATTTTTAGCATTAATCATTCATAAACGCCGTTTGTAAGAATTATGATTTAACAATCCAAGATTTCTTCATTTATTTCTTATCTTATTGTTGCTATGAGTGGCTAAGCACTCCTAGTGCTGGCTTAGCCAAGTATTTACTATTGTTGTGATTGATGTTTCCTGTTTAATTACGATTTTATTGGATATCCTTATAGCCTTTCATTGATCCCTGGGGTTTTGGTAGTGTAGAGGGTGGCTTAGATCTTGTTAGTCCTGTTATTAGACTTACCGGTTGAACCTGGGATTAGCGGGTTACTAGGGTAGATTGACACCTATCCCTAGTGTAGGAATGAACCATATTACCGCCTCTATCACATTAAACACTTAAAAAAGCACAAGAACTCTTTCAACAATAGGGTTTTAATAATCTATATAGGGTATAGAATTGACATAAGGATAGTTGGGGATTAACCACTACAAACTTGGATGCCCTACCTGTATGATCTTAGGGGAATTGGGATCGCAGAGTAAGTATAGGACAGACCTCAAATGACAATTTAGGTCTGCCAATACTAGAACCATTAATGAAACTTGCAATTTAACATTGCACAGGAAAACATAAACATAACAGTAGTCATGAAATGGTTAGGCTAGCACGCTTTTCTCCCTGATTACTTTTATCAATTTACTTTTCTGGCATTTAGTTTCTTGTAGTTTTAAAATCAATCTTAAAACCATTTTTTGTAAATGTGACAAAATCAAATTAGAAACTAGTTAAAACTTAGCTTTTAGGACGACCTTGGATTTACCAACTACTGCACTACATACGACCGGGTTATCTGCCCGTTAGTACGTGTATCGATAGACGAGTTTTATAAATTTCACTCGTCCACTTGGGCCACCAAGTGGTTTAAAAGGTGTTTGATATGTTTAAATGCAACCAGGATTTTCTACGAAAGTGAGTTAGGTCTTATAGTATATTTACGTTTTGAACGTTTAATGCTTTTTAGTTTGTTTAGTGATTTCAGTGGACACGAGATTGCTCAGGATACAAGGATCAAGAGTTCATCTCTTGCGATTATAACTTGAAGTAAAGAGTAGTGCTCAAGGGAGTCTTTTGTTCTAATTCTACTCTTATTCTGTTAATTTCATTTCCTTAAATGTACAATAGGGACATTGTACAAACTAAGTGGGGAGATGGGAGTAGAATTACCACTTGACCTATATTTGCCTTTGATTTTCTAATTTTCTTTAAAAAATTGTGCCAATTTTTAAATAAATTGGTACATTTATCCACAAATATATGGATTGTGGCATGGTAGATTAGTATTGTATACTTAGAAACTTGGAATGAGCATTCATTTCGAGACTAATTGATTAGTTTGAAATAGAGAGTTCAGAGAAAGGCAACATCTTAGGAATTCACCCAAATAGCCTATATGTGTGTATTTATCGACTTTGATTACACTAGATTGTCGACATACTGTGTGAATATCCCTGTTTACACTTAATTTTTGATGTGAGGTACCCTAGATCACTTGTTAAGCCCAATCCGTGTTTAAAACCCTTTTATGTATTGTTACACCTTTCTCTTAGCCAACTTGTAGTCTAATATTTTCCTTTATGTTGACATTACCTGGCTGCTTAAATTCCATTGGTTCGGGGAAAAATAGGTTCGGATATGTGCATTCGTGTGGTAGACTATCGTTACTGATCTGTAAAGACCCCCTGTTTCAATCAATGTTGTAGTGTTCATCTCAAGTGGGGTGATAAGTGTTATGTTTATAATATGTTGCTAAGGGCAATAATCAAAGATTTAAAACCTTGTCGTATATATTAAGTTGTAAATATAAATATCCTATAGATGTAAAAGTATAGAGCATCTAAGTGCTAAAAAGATATAAATATTGGTACACAAAATATAAGCCCATTTGCTATATTTGAAGAATAGGGGCTGTAGCCATTATTGTGGTCAGATTTCCGGACTTAATACTTAGGCTATGGTATGGACGATCGAGGTTTATGAAGACCTTAGACTGATTAAAGAACTATTTGTCTTGGTGTATTTTTTTAACACCAATTAATGTGTATCCCATGTCTTATCCTACCATATATCATTCTGCATTCTAACCCTTGGGTTTGCTCGAATGAGGGGTTTTGAATGCAATCATGTATATCTATTTCCATCGTTATGGATGTGTATATGTGATTTTGTGACCCTTGTTGGTGTATAACGCTTTTGGTTAAAGATTGTAGGATTATTCACTTTGTTAACCCGTGATCACCCATGTACGCCTTTTTAAAACTGTTTTAGACCCTAATTTCTAGCTGGTGAAGATTTGTTTGACCTTCCACCAGCTTATGATTAGGAATACATGGTTATGTCTGTGCAATTGAGTGATCACCCCGAAATGAAAACTCTTTAGAATAAGTCATGAGAGTTGAGTTTTTTGATTCCCCTTTTCAAGAGAGTGTTCGACTTTAATGTTTTCTAGATATGTAAATTATGAATCATGTTTCCAAATAAAATTAGGGAAAATAATTTTTATAAATAATTCTGACTTAAGGTCTACTTGAGGGCAAGTTAGAAGTAAAGTGGGAGGGGGGGAATATTTGATAAACATCTATACTAATACTTTTTAGTATCAAATTCCCTATAAAAATGCTTATAATTATGTTATAAATATTTGAAAACATTACTTAATTGCTTATATTTAGTTTTCAGAAGCAATGCGAGCATTTGAGCAAAAGACGCGAGATTTGGACGTGGAATCCAAGCAATTAAAGGCATTCAAAGATTTTACGGCGTAACCTCCCCACGGAAGTTATGCCGTATCTCAGATTTACGAAGAAATGACTCAGCATCAGTTTTTACAGCGTAACCTCGCCATCACCTTTATGCCGTAACATATAATTTAAAGAATATTGAGTATTCGGATTTCACTTTTTAGTAAGCAATTACGGCAGTAACCACCAGCGATACGGTTTCGCCATAACACTCAATTATTGCCTGGAGATGGGAGGAAACAAACATCAAACATTGTTACGACGCAATGTTTTATAAACTGTACGCACGTTAAAAAAAATACCTTAGATACGTACAAATAGAGCCCTCACTCGTCTCATTTAGCATCACTCACCACACCACTTCACAACACAGTACCAAAAGGCGCCGTAACAAGGCCTCTAGAAGATGAAGCATTCCACCAAGAAGTCCAAGGGAGGATCACTTTACTCATTTTTAGAATTAATCATTCATAAATGTCATTTGTAAGAATTATGATTTATCAATCCAAGATTGCTTCATCTATTTCTTATCTTACTATTGCTGTAAGAGGCTTAGCTGTTATGTGAATCCTTGCCCCTTTTTATCATTATGTAATCTTTGAATTTCAATCATTTCTTGTAGAAAATAACTACTATTTTCAAACTTAGAAAGTTTGGATGCAAGTGAATCATTTTCCGAACGAAGGTCGATACACGATTTACATTCTTCACTAATTGCCTTATTTTTCTCTAGTATTTTTAATTTTTTCTTCAGTTCAAAAACTTCATTATCTAGGATTTCATTTTTAGTTTTTAGATTCTTGTTTTTGTTGATTATTCTAAGACTAATTTTACACAACTTGTTATACTCGTTTTGCAAAGTTTCGTCATCTAAAGAAGAGCTACTATAATAAAGGGTGTCGGAAAGTACCTCATTAGAGTCATGTGCCATGAGACATATCTCGTCCTTCTTGAGGTCTTATAAAGTGATTTGGATCACCACACTTGAAACACTTTCTATCTACTTTTCCCTTCTTGTCTTCCTTTACTTTTCAGAAGGCCTTTTTGTCGTCATGTGGTTGTCGGACGAATTTCCTCTTCTTCTAAAGAACTTCTTAAAGTCCTTTACCTCCATGCCATATTCCCCATCTTCACTATCCGAAGATGAAGCTTCTTCATCACTTGACACCTTCTTGGCTTTTAGAGCTAGTGACTTGTATTTTTCTTTCTTATTTTTAGATGCCTCGGAGTCCTTCTCAAGAACTACTTCACAGACTTTTAAATTACTGATGAGCTCGTCTAGAAGTAGCGTTGACAAGTCCTTGGATTTTTCAATGGCCGTTACCTTTAGACGCCATTTGGGTGGAAGAGCCCTCAAGAATTTCCTCACATGATTACGACTTGAAAAAGATTCGTCAAGTGCTTTTAAAGATGTGATTATAGTATTAAATCTAATAAATGCGCAATCAATAGTTTCATCTTCAGAAATAGAAAATTGTTCATATTGTTGAACAAAAAGATCTATTTTATTATCTTTGACTTGTGAGTGATTACAAGAGAGTTCCAGATATCTTTAGCCATTTTACACATAAAGATCCTTTCATACTCCTTTTTAGGCAAGGCGTTATATAAAACCATTTTATCCTCATTGTTTTTAGAAAGCATATTTTTATTATCATCACTTACTCTTTCGTAAGGAAGAGTTTCATCCCTACCAGTATTAGTGTTTCTAAAAATTAGTTTGTAATCACCATCAACAATAATATGCCAAAGATCAATATCTTTAGACTTAACATAAGTTTCAAATCTATTTTCCAATAGATAAAACCTTTAGCTTCAAAGAGAGGCGGTCTTTGCATAGATTGACCCTCTTTGTAGTTTTCTAAATCCATTTGATCATTTAAAGATTTAAAATACAATATATTTTAAATAACTTTAGTAACCTTTCTCTTGATTCCAATTGTGGAAAACTAGAAAGGGGGAGGGGGGGGGGGGGGTTGAATAGTTCTACCGATTAAAATTTAAGTTTCAAAATTATAGATCATGTTTATGTGAAGTTAATGATATTGATATGATCTACATAATAAGAAATAAATAATAAGCACAAGTGACGTAAAGATAGAGTTAGAAGAGATAAAACCATGACACAAGTATTTATAGTGGTTCGGCTACAAGAACACCTTCCTTGCCCTACTCCACTCTCCGAGTTCTCAACTCGAGAGTTCGTAAACACTAGTCCACAATCTCCTTGTCTGGTGGAGAAGCCTCACAATGTCGCTTACACCTTTTCCGATACAAAGCTAAATACTAGGTTCTAACAAAGGTAGAACCAACCTTACGTTGCTTACACTTTTTCTGGTACAAAGCTAAATACCGGGTTCAAACAAAGTTAGAACCGACCCTATGCTATCAACTATTTTTACAAGGATGAAGTATGTAAGTAAAATAAATAAATGAAGTACAAGAATCAACAAGATGATCTTGATATGATGGTGGATACTAGCAACAAAGTAACTTGAGCTTGATCGTCTCATATGCAATATCGGCAATTTCTTCTAATAAGAGAATTACCTACAAATGAGAAATAGAACTAAACTAGATCTGAAAATTAGAGAGATATACCAGAATATGAGAGAGATGTAAGAGGAATGGGTGAGTAAAAAAAATAAGAAATGGCTTGCTATTTATAGGCAGAATTTGGCACTGTTCACCGGATCCGGCAGATCCCTTCTGAGTGGGATCCGACCAGTGTAACCTGAGGGATCCTGGTGACTGAAAGTGTAAATCTGGATTTTGGACTCCAAATCTCCCAAAATCTTGTGTAATCTTCTAAGATCTTGTGTAATCTTGTAAGATTTAGTTAAGATATGGAAAGATCATGTTGATGTCATGCGTGATGTAAAATGTAAATATATTTTACATATTTGAAAAATAAAAGTACGAGTAACTTTGTGTTACTTGTACAAAATGTAAGTTTTGATGTATGATAGATATAAAAAGTTAGAAAGACTATTTGTTTAAAACTTACGTGTTTTATTTTCTACTTATAATAATTTTATGATTGTTATCGACAAAATACAAGAGGATCGTAAAATAGAAATAAACATTTTTACAGCTTATTTGTATTAACAAACAGCAGTTGTACTAACAACACGCAAGTTAAAATGTACCTGTTAATGACAACAACAATGATGATCTGGATGGGGTTGTCATCAGTCAAAGGTGGATAATCTTCATGGCATGCTTGACGATACAGACATCCATCAACTTCTTACCGTTGTTCCTTCCGTGCATCATGAAAGAGTTGGTTAAAGGCAAAGATCAGAAACCAAACATAAAAAACAAGAACTATTACAAACACAAAATGACATAGTCTTGAGATTCAATATATCAGTTAAGCCATTTATTTATGTTCACACTATTAGGTAGTGGATCAAAGTAGGTCAAACCAAGTTGAACCACCAACATGTTTTCTTTCCCCTTTTCTTTATGTTTAAAAAAATGAATGTATTAAATAACGAAATTATCAAAGCCTCAAAATTCAAATAAAGCGCTAATTTGAAAAGCCAAAAAATTCATATATAGGGCAATAGAACACCTTTAAGACTTCACCCTAAGAATTCATATTTAGGAAAAACTTTTTCACACTTCTTTAATCTATACAAAAACCCCTAATTACTCCTAATTCCTTATCAACAAATGGAATCTAAAAAAACCATAAACCAAATTAAAAAATCACTTCAAAACCCCTAATTACTCCTAATTCTAACAATACATTCACCAAATATTTACCCTAACCTTATGAAACACCCTAACATCGTCAACATACGCAATCCAAAGCAACATAAACCAAATTGAAAAAAACAGCAAATAAACAACAACAATGCAAAAAAATAATAATGTCAAACTTTAAATCAATACTCTCTTGTGCAGTGACTAAAGAAAATGACAACAATCCCAACCTAAAGACAGAATATATAAACCTCCACTTCTAAAAACTATTAATGTGATACAGATGTTAATCATGCAAGAACACAAAAACATAAATGGAAGGATTAACTGTCCATTATCAAATATAATAATACAGTTACCGGAGCGGGTTACAACTGAGTCGGAGAGAGGTGCTAGATCGGGTAGGCAAAGGATTGCGAATAAGCGGGTCGAATGATAAGAGAAAGAGCGGGTAGAGTGGATCGGGTAGATAACCCGTGATAAGGGAAATGTGAGATGGGTGGATCGGGTTGGGCCGGATCAGGTCTGTTCGGGCGTCGGGTTGGGCCAGTGAAACCGGGTAGCAAATCCTGGTAAATGTATAGTTTTGTAATAAATGTTATAAAGCATTTATCCCATTAGACCAAAAGGAGTAGTGGCACAAGCCAAAGCGCTATCTATACGTCACCTCGTCATTTTCCCTTTCATTTCTTTTTCACTCACATACAAAAAACACTCTTCGCACTCATTCAAGTCAAAGCCCTACTTTTTAGACTTGTCATTTTATTTTCTTTTACATTTTTTTTCAAACCAACTAATTTTTCATTCATTAAAATAAAAATAAAAATTAGAATACGAAAATAAAAAATAAAAAAAGTGTACGAAACAAAAAATACAAAAATAACTAACGTACACGACTACATATCACGTCTAAATTTTGCTCGGATTTCTTCTTCTTTTCATGTTTATGATGAAGGCATCCTCCTCGGCTAACGCCCGGTGTTAGTGATGAGAAACTTAATTTCCTCCAACTTCATTATTGTCGCGTCTTTCGCTTTAGGAACCACGTACATCTCTTGAGAGGCCTCCCGTTTGAGTCTAAATTCATTTTGTAAATTCTCCCAAAAATCTTGCGGGTTACTCCCGGTGGTGCCTGACGTGGTCTTTGATTTACTTTTTTCACCGCGCGTGGTTTGCCAAAGGGACGTCGTCTCAGATCATCTTTGTCTTGAGTAGGTGGATCATCTCCCACTTGGGGTGTTTTCTCAGGATTTCCCATGACCCGTCTTGAGTAAATGCTCTTCTTTTTGTTTCGTCGCGAAACGAACTACTACACTGGTTCAAAAGATCAACCTCGTTTTCCCCACTTCTACTAAAATATTTTGAATATTTGTAGATTTGAACTTTTGGCAAATATTGTTCAACGTTTCCCACTTCCTTGTCAACATACCCTTGGTACGTTTGTGTAAAGCGGATTTGTTGAACTCATTAAGAACCTTAAACCAAAATCATGGTCCATCTTGGTCATTTCTGACTTCTTTATCCTCAGAAACAACAACATAACACTCGAATAATAACGCATCTTCTTGGGGCGTCAAACGAGTGTTAATCTTTGATAACCTATCAGTTGTTGCAGTGGTGGTGTTGGTTGTTTTTGCGATTCTTTTGTCTTTTCTTCACGCCTTCGCGTGTTTCTTGTGATGCTTGTTCGATTTTAGATGTTGTGGTTGTGGTTGTGTTTGTTGTGCTGGCTTTTTTTGAGGATGTTGAAATTATTGTTGAAGTAGTTGCTATAGTTGAAGACAATATTGCTTGGGTGTGTACGGTGGCATAATATGTTGGCTACCAAATGGAGCAAATTGAGGTTGTGAAGATATTGAGTTTGCGGATGAAGGTGTAGGGGAATTTGATGAAGATGATGAGTTTGGATGTCGTGATATCCCAAAAAGGTTATTAGAAAATGGATCATTTGGATGTTAAGACATTTTTGTAATATAGTAAAGAAGTGAAAGTGAAAATGGAAGTAAAAGATTTACTTTGTATGTAAAAATGGTTGCGTAAAAGGTGTTTACAAAGATAAATGGTTGTATAAAATAAAGTGTATCATTTTTTTAAAGAAAGGTAGTAGCCGTTGGTAGCCCCAACGGTAAAAAATACAAATTATATACATATATCAATTGGCGATCGAAACGTCATCGTTTCGATGTGGAGCATAGAGTTGGGCTAAAAAAGGTCGGCCCATTTTTTTATTTGTGTTTGGGATATAGTGAGGTGTGTGGTGTACGCTTTCTCACACAAACGTGTTTCCTCGGGGTTTAACCTCGAACCTTTCACACATGCAGATACATCTGATGCTTTAACTTTTTAGTGGGTGTGTGATGGATCTAGCAAAAGGTTTGAGTGGTTGTTGTGATTATCTGGATGGTTGTGAGTTTAGATTTTAAGGTTTGTTGGTGATGGTGGGTTGGTTATTTTTTTGCTTCCTTTGTGTTATAATAAAGGTATTTGGTTTTATTGTGATATATTGTTTAGGGTTTTGATTTGGGGTTTCCTTTTTTTATACATGTACTATTAGAGCTATTGTTGTGGTGATATGTTTTGAAGGTGGTATTTGACTGCGTTATATTGTTTAGGGTTTTGATTTGGGGTTTTCTTTTGTTGATATGTGCTTTATTAAAGTGATTTGTCTATTAAAGTTGTTGTTTGTGTTCTTTGTTGATAAGTGCTTTGTTAAAGTGATTGGTCTATGTGGAAACTAGAAAGGGGGAGGGGGGGGGGATAGCTTACCGTTTTAAAGTTTATTGTTTCAAAAGTACTAGATTTAATTCTATGTGAAACCAATCAATCACAACAACTAAGTAATAGCTTAACTAAGAGAAATATGAATATAAGCAACAACTATAAGTAAGAGATGGAAAGATCAAACAAAGACAAGAGAATTTATAGTGGTTCAGCTACGAAGCTTTTCTTCGCCCTACTCCACTCCCTAAGTATCTAACTTAGAGTTCAATGCACTATATCAACAAGCTCCCTTCAGGCGCAGAAAATCATACAACGTCGCTTATACCAATTATCGACACTAAGCTAGATGTCGAGTTCTTCTCAGGCTAGAACCAAACCTTTCACACAAGTACTCGTACTACCTTACACACTCTTGTATTTCTCAAGGCCAAAATACTATCCTACACACTTGTATTTTCTGGCCAAAATACTAACCTACACACTTTTGTATTTTCAGGACACAAATACAAACCCGATCTCACTAAATAATATGATTGAATGATATAAACTCGATCTACACAATGAATAAACCAAGTATGATGACAACTATACTAGATCAACTCGTATCTTTGTGATAACTTGAGTTCTTGACTTGTGCTCAATAGTGAATCAAAGATTGGATCACTTGAATGAGGTTAAACAAGTTGTAATGATCAAAAGAAAGTGATTACAAGTAGTTGTAGTTAGGCAAAAAATTATGGAAGGAAAAGTTGATGTGTGTGAAAAATAAGCTTTTATTTATAGGCAAAAGAAACTAGAGATGCTCCACCATGGTGCGACAGTTTCCCTAGTGATAAAAAAACGTCCCATATTTAAGGGATCTGTCCATACAAATGACATCTATGTTAGGCTTATTTTTATATAAGTCAAACAAGAATGTCGTTGTGATTAATGAAATGACTATCTTTTGATTTCTAAATTCTACGTATGTCGTTGTTATCTTTCTTTTCTTGTTTCTTTTAACCGTTCCTATAAATTGTTTGATGCAATAATTGAATGAATACCCATTATGATTGGAATTGTGTTGTAATTTGTAACACCCCCAAAAATATGTCAACGCAGCGGAATACCACTTGGGGTGCTACTTCATAATACACAGCGTTAGATACAAGAGAACGACCTCTAAGTGTCGTTTGAAAAGTAATCTCGTTGATTTAATCAAAATCTGAATTTGATATAACAAATGTCCCATAATTGCATCACAATGAAAAGCTTGAATGTATAGATTCCAATGCACTTCAAGAAATCCGAGCATATAATTTACCTGAGAAAAACATGCTTAAAAAGTGTCAACATTAAAGTTGGTGAGTTCATAGATTAGTTTAAATATGAATGTAATCCACTGTATCATCACAGTACCATGTAAAAATCCCAAAGATTTTATAAAGAATGCACGGCACATTTTATGTCACCCAAAAGTACTAATCTTATCCCAAAGATTTTTATAAAGAATGCATGACAAATTTAATGTCACCAAAAGTACCAATCTTATCCCAAAGATTTTTATAAAGAATGCATGACAAATTTAAGTTCACCAAAAGTGTATCCCTGGCACCTCATGCCTATTGATTTCCTAAAATTAATATATACAAGGTAGGACCGCAAGACTTTTCCTGTGATAATGCAAC
This sequence comes from Tanacetum coccineum, assembly GCA_026074375.1. Lineage (NCBI taxonomy): Eukaryota > Viridiplantae > Streptophyta > Magnoliopsida > Asterales > Asteraceae > Tanacetum > Tanacetum coccineum. The sequence continues at coordinate 165,833 of BQNB010000215.1, forward strand.
ACATGCAGGCATCACAAAACTAGATTACATTTACACTAAGCTCATGACACTGAAGCTCGACGATCTTTCTTGCAATTAAACTATATATTGCAATTTACGCCCATCCGGATGTCTACCCTAAACATCCAAAATTCGACATGCTATAACGTTCGTTCTTGGTGATAGCTAGTCACCCGAACGGGGAGGTCGTTTCCCGAATAGATCTATTAAATAACATTCGCGCTCACATAATGTAATTCCCAACTACATCTATGCAATTGACAATTCATGATAATGGGCTTAACTTGGGTTATCGCTACTTAGGCAAACATGTAATTGATTGATTAGTTTTTAGTTCTTTTAAACTAAATATATATAATATAATAAATAATAAAAAATATATATAATCTAAAAAAAACAAAAATCAAAATCAATGATGCCAGGAGCAGTATAAACACCCGGGCAGTAAAGTAAAAATATGTACTCCCGTTACCGGTGTCCCCTCCAAGAACACCCGGGCAGTACCGTTTTGTCATCAGTTCAATCCACTTAAGCTAATCCGTAATCCTTTCAAAAGTAAAGTATGCGTTTACGTTCAAAAGTAAACCAAGTATTGTATCTCCTCGCGAGATATTTAAATGAGTAAGTAAACCAAACAGGTAATCAACCATGTAAATACGTTTGTAAACATGTATGCAGACAAGTTAGAAATGAGCACGTAACGAGTTTAAATCAAACACGTAATTGGATTTGTGACAAGCATGTTCTCACCCCAAAATATATGTAAAACATGTAAAACGTGGGGCTATGAACTCACCATTGATGTGATTAAGAACGACCGACAAGATAGGCACTAATATGCACAATACGAACAGAAGACGAAGCGGCTCGATCAAGAAGTCGCAGCTACTCTTAACGGCTAAGTCCCACTAGCCTAGGATAATGAATTTGGGTTTCCTGATGGATAGTCACCTCGACACGTCACATTGAATAAAGATTCAGAATTTAAATGATTGTAATGGTTGGTGGTTGGTAAAATAAATAATTTGAAAATATAACCCCAAGTGTGTAATAAATATTCTATATACATTACATATGAAGACTACCCATATGTAATCTCCTACCGTGAATTATATAAAAAAGACGGTCAATTATACATTTAATGAAAGTATATAATACCTTCAGGTATCGTATCGTAATCATAAGTGTGGGTAATTAAATTTAAACTAGTATATTTAGACCCTACTAAAAAGACTTTGAATAAAAGTATACCCATGGTCTTAATGTAGAATCAACAAACCAAGTTTTGTAAGTTTGTAAGCCATTATAAAATATAAAATAATATTTTTTAAATTATCTCTCTTTTCTTCGACTTGTCGTGTCTAAAATAGTTCGTCTCAATTGTAAAAGTATAGTTTTCCGTTTCGTTTTATCGGTTTTTACTGTAAAACAATTATTATATAATTTGCCCCTTTTTATCGGTTTCAGAAATAATAGAACTTATGTAAACATTTCTAAGTATAAAACTTCTATAAATTTCGCCATGACATTTCCATTTATAAATCGTTTTCCATATTTATAAAGTCTAACGTTTTTCCCACCTAATCAATGAAGTCAATATTGCAAACCCCCACGTGTTATAAATATATAAACATATATATTTATATCAACTGAACATAATAATAATTATTACATTTATTTAACCATTTTAAACCACCAATATATATATCCGGTTTCATGTTTATTAAACCTTAAGTTGTATTTATTCACCGTTTATCATGAATCAAACGTACCCTTTTTATGGTTTCGCTAACCCAAACACACTCCTTGTGTGTTCCTATCCAAGCCAATCGTACCCCTTGCTGTGCCCGCTGTCCCAAACACCCCTTTGGTCATATTTACACAGCCGAACGCACCCTTTGTGGGTGGGCTGTTAAGCCAAACGCACCCTTGTGCGTGGTGGTGATGATGGTGTTGGCTGCGTGACAGCCATGGTGGTGGAGATGATATTGATGTTGATGGCGGTTGCGGTGTGGTGGTGGGTGCGGGCTGTGGTGCGATGATGATGGTGACGGTGTTGAGGAGGGTGGCGGGATGGAGGTGACGACGGTGGTGGCGAGTGGTGGCGCGTGGTGGTGAGGATCGGGTAGATCCGGAGATGAGAAACGTTTTATGTCTCGGTCGGAAAACCCGCCGGAAAACTTTTCCGGCGGTGGCAGCATGGTGGCCGGCGGCAGCTGGGTGGTTTCCGGCGGCCGGAAATCATGGGGAGGGAGAAGAGTTATAATTTGTGTTTGTGTGTGTGTTATTTGAGATGGAAATGAAATGTATTATAAAGATTTTTATATATATAATAAAAGTTATAAAGAAAATGGCATGTCCCTAATAGTCTAGGGTAAAAAGTGAAACTTTTTAATATAGTTTTTATAACCATCGGTTATTAAAGCAGGCTGACCCGGACCCACACGCACCCTTTGTGGTGGCTGACCGGCGAAACAAACACCCTTGGTGTTACAACAAAAAGCCAAACGCAACCTTGGTGAAATCTTTAAAACCAGAACGGCACCCTTTTTGTGAAAACCTCCGCACCCGGCTGTTAACCCCCAAACCCGAAAGCAGCGAACCCACAACTCCGAACACACCCCTGCTTGGTGCGAACCATGAAACCCGACCAAACCCCAACTCGCCGATGGAAACGCAAAAACCAACGCAAATACCCTTAACGCCCTCAAAACAGCCCAAATCGAACTTCCCTAACTGCTGTTATAACTAAAACAAAACGCACTCTAGTGCAAAACCCTAACCCCGAATGCACCTTGTTTGTGACACCAAACGCACCTTTCTTATCTGCTGGTGCAAAGAGACCTCAAAAACCACACGCACCCGTGGTGATGTAAACGAAAACGAGACACAACCTGGTGTGCTAAAAACCCACAATCAAACGCGCCCCGTCATGGTGATATAACGACCAAATTGCAACCTATGGGTTTGTTTAAAAACCACACGCACCCACTTGGTAGCTCAGTGGTGGTGAGGGGCACGGCGATGCTATTGGGGAGACTATGATGATGATGATGGTGTAGTGAGGAGGTGGTGGCATGGAGAGGAGGTATGGGGATGCAGTCGGAAGTGGGTGAGCGGCGCGTGGTGGCGAGTGTTATAAGGGGATCGAGTAGATCCGCTCATGAGGATCACATTTGGTGTTCGTCGGAAAAATCCGCCGGAAAAGTTTTTCGGCGGTGGCCGGCGACGGTGGGTGGTGGCCGGATATTCCATCGATGAGCAGAGAGAGTTTAGTAGTTTGTGTACTGTGTATTTTGAAGATGGATATGAAAGAAATGAAGTAAAAATGTATAGTATATATAAAAAAAATGTGACAAATTATTATAGTTGTAAGGTTTAAATTGAAACTTTTTATGAAACTTCCATACATATCCGGTTTCTGGACTCTCGTTTAAAGGACTTAACGGATGATTTCAAACCTTGAAAACTTGCGCCATTGCTTTCTCCGAATCATTTTTCTGATAAAAATGAGTATTACATGATAAGTATCATAATAATTTTATAACATTATAATAAAATATCTGTTAATTCATTTTGGTGAACCGTTTTGTCTTTCCGAAATAAAAAATTGGATTCCAACATCGAGTATCTCCGCCGGTATCTCGCAACGCTTTTAATTAAAAAGATGGCTAATTTAATTTAATATTATATTAAATAAATACTGATAATTAAAAACAAATTAATTGTTTTTGGTGTCCGCGTTGTATAATGTTCGCAAAAAAAATGTTTGCGGTGCCGTTTTAGCCCTTTTCAGCTCGTTTCCAGGTCTCGGGCAAAACTGAAAAGTTGTCAGGAATATCATTTCTCATCAAATTGCTTTAGAGTCCGAATAATGAAAACGTGCTTTAGATGGTCGTTCTTATAAGTCAAGCAAGACCCTAAAAGTCAAAGGATATAATCGTCATTCAAAATTCGAAAATTCTCGGATGTTACAGTACCTACCCCTTAAAGAAATCTCGTCCCGAGATTAAATTTGTGTTATCCGATTGTGTGACCAAGGAAGGACTTAAGGTTAACTATACTCGTCCTAAACAAGACGCTGATAACTTTATTCAGCAAAATTCGGTGTTTCTATAACTTCTCAATCTACCAAAAATGTTGGCTAATGGTTTTTGTTCCGGATAATTAATATCATCACTATGGGGCACCTCAAATATATCATTACAGATCTTATGACTAGTATAACCGCGTTATAGGAAAAGTCTCATTATAGTGAAAACCTCAAGAAGAAAGTGTAGTCGCGTGAGTATGTTTGTATAAGTCTCTAAATGTCCAAGGACGGAGTCTTGTTTCTACTATCTGTAATGTTCGATGATTCACATCAACGTGGCTTATGAGAAGTAAGTACCGCTCCACTTCTACTGGCAAGTAACCCGAGGGATTATCGCGACCTCAAAGTCTCTACTAGATGGCACCGAAATGATAGTCTACTATCTGTTTCGTCGATAGAATGTTTATTTGGGTTTAAGAGGGTTGCATTACCCATTTGATAAAGTTGCACCACTGGGGACCCCACCGCTCGCAGGACCCAACAGCCGCACCATAACGACGATAACAATAACAAAACGGGATGGGATGCAGAGGGTGTTGACCCTCCGGAAACCATAACCCCCCCCCAGAATAAAAAGTTCAATAACTGAGAGGGGCTTATAGCGAGAAAGAGCTTCGCTGAAAGACGGCGTATTTGGTACTCTCAATCGGTAGTTCGATGAATCCGCTCCATTAGCTCAATGTGTGAAAGGCGAGTCCTGTTAGTTCCACGAACAGTTTTACGATACGCCCAGGATTTGCAATCGCAAAAGTAACAAACTTAAGAATGAGTTAAGGTAGTTCCATGTGAGGGCCTTAAGATTCTGCTAAGTGCAAGACACGAATGTGTCCCTCTAGAACCTCTTTTAAAACGGATACGGAAGATTATTGATTTCAGGTTCAATACACCCGTGTCATATCGGATACCATTTAGCCCACACAATTATAATTTCTTATTTACATAAAGAAGCGTCCAAATTTATGTAAGTAAGAAATGATAAACTTATGGTTCGGTGATTTATAATTTATTTATTTAACTGAAGAGGCGTCCCAATCCTTTTAAATAAACAGATTATAAATCATCCTACTTAATAATTCCCGATGCAATACGTGTACTCTCATAACCTTTAAGGTGGTTGACATGACGATGCATGTGTTCTAATGAGTATGGGACGAGTGTTTCAAACTCGTCTTTGGAAGCTGGGAGTAAACAACTACTTCGCCAGGCCAATCGACATAGAGTTTCAAGATAAGTAAAGAGTACCTTGGTTAGAGTAAACCAGGTAAAGTCTCTAAAGTCTCTACCGATGAACCAGTCAACATAGCAATTATCATATAAATCCTCCTATTACAAGTCCCGCCCATACAAGACTTGTAATACTTAGATTTATACATAATCCCATGTAAACAGAACTGTGACGGACTTTGTTAACATAGCAATTATCATATCAATCCTCATATTACAAGTCCCGCCCATACAAGACTTGCAATACTTAGATTCATACATAATCCCATGTAAACAAAAATTATGACGGTCTCTGTGTAATACAATATAGTATAACGCTATGAAGAAAAATAATATCCTTAGAGACCATTGTTTAACTTACAATGTCTGAGAACGAAATGAGACCATTGTGCGACTCACAATGTCTAAGAAGTAAGATGAGACCATTGTATAACTCACAATGTCTGACGAGTAGAATGAGACCATTGTGCAACCCACAATGTCTTAAGAAACGCTCTGGTATTTATATAAATAACTCTTATATAAATAAATGTGCGATATACGCAAAAGATATAAGCATATATATTACATATATGTATGTCATGTAAGCACTTAATGCAGCACGTAATGTAAGCACATAAGCAAGTAGCGTGTATGCACTTTGAAAATGTTTGATGTGATGCAATGTTTGTGAAAACGAACTAAAGTCTAGGGTAAAATAATGCAACCTAAGGTTCACTATAGTCAGTGCTCTGAAAACAATCTGTAACTCCCCCAAAAAATGACAACGCAGCGAAATACCACTTGGGTTCGACTTCAAATACACAATTTAACAGCGCTAGATACAAGAAACGACCTCCAATGTCGTTTTGAAAAAGTAATCTCGTTGATTTTTTCGAAATCAAAATAATAGTTTTGTTCCCCTATAATTGCATGCACCGAAAAACTTGAATGTAAAGACTCCAATGCACATCAAATAGGTTCTCAAACATAGATCTAAGCTCCTGAATCATATCAAACGGATAGTACAATTCAAACTGTCTATGTAGTTCAGGAGTCATACTCCCAAGCATAAGACAAGCAATTTCAGTATGAGCATCATATAGAGCTATCCACTGAGCCACAATATCTGGTTCAGCAACAGGCTCAGGACAGGAGTAAAAGGCCCTGTTCGATAAAGAAAATGCATTTTCTTTCTCGACTCCTCAAGACTAACTTAAGTCCGAGCAAACCAGTATTGAAGTTATTACCAAGAAAAATTTTCTTTTCAAACATCGACCTGAAAGCCGAATGGTTTATGTTTTGAGCAGGTAGTGCCATCTACAAAAACATAAAAAGTTCAAGAATTTAGTATTTTCGATAATACTTCTTGAAGAAAATTATCTGCCTATGTTTATTTAATTAAATAATTAATTTCCTAAGGTTAGGATCCAACTTGACATATCCCCACCATATCAGTTGATCTGCTAGTGATGGTGTATTCAAAAGGTAATCACCGATTGATAATTCACAACTGTTGCAATTCCTAAACCATATGGGACTTACTTTATTACAATAATATCTAGTAAGCATGTTTCATCCCATCTATGCCTCATGTTAACAGGTCTAACCACAACAACGCTAAGTCGTCCAATCAAAAACAGTAATTATGTAACACTCACCATCTCACGGAAAAGCGTATAATTATCTTGCGATTGCAAATCTACACGCGTCTCACGCATAGTAAAGAGCAATCTACAAGTGTTTTTACAAATTGGATGGCAACAACTTAGTTGAAAAAGGGTATTTTATTTGACGTGTCAAACATGTACGAAGAAGCATGCATACATCTTTGTACATAATATTAAATAAAAACTTTTTACACTCAATTAAGTTATAATTATGGTATCTCACCTATTAATCAACGAATCATTTTAACCATAAATCGTGAGACCTTAAAATGGACGATTCAAACGTATCTTTAAATATAAAGATTTGCTTTTTATCGCAGAAAAATTAAAGAATGATTAAAAATCATTCAAACCCTAGACCATTCGCGACTTAATTTCCCCAATATAGTATGACAAGGTAAAAAAACTACAACTACAACGTAGTCAGGTATTCTAGTGTAATGAATATCTACAAGACCGAACCTTATGAGTCTCCCCAACCTTACCTTGCAACTATATAGTACTTTTGCAAATTACATCATTGATAAAAATTAAAACTTTAATTTAAAGAATACATTACAAACTATAAAATGCTAGTCTAGTCATGGAAGATTTTATATCGGATGTAAGCCGAATCCACTTTTGACTTTTTGCATTAGATAGTCCATAATAAATCTTATTTCGATAATCATTAGTCATGTTTATATTTGTTTTCCGAAAAAATATTTTATTTTCTCACAAGTCAAGAACTTAAAATAGAACATATAAACATCAACTAAACTAAATAACATTTATTTAAACACACTTAACAATTAAGACATGCAAACATTAAATATGATCCTAATTATCTAATAATTAAATAATGTATTTATTCACATAAGGCTTCTTCATCCAATGACTCCGGCCATATATAAATAAATACCACATAGCACATAAATCTTTTAACTATTTTTAGGCCCCATTAATTCAATAATAAGGGTCTTCCTGAATTCTTGAATCATGGATCTTACCAATTAAGAAAATATTTAAAATTATGCGTATCTAGATCATATTTAAACCAAATCTTTTTAACAAATTAACAAGATTTAATTTTTTAATATTAATCCATGATAAATTTGCATGATTTTATCATGGATCTCCATTAACAATTAACAAAACTTAAAACAATTAACAATTAATACATCAAGTTTTATATAAAATTGCATACAACCTAGATCTCGTCTAATTAATTTTATTAACCATCAAGATCAAATCTTTTTAACATAAAACGCCCACCGGGGCATTAAAATTAATCACGAAACCCTAATTTGTCCAATTTTATTCCTTGTAATTACAAATTCTATACGATGGCTCGTGATGCCACTGTTGGGTTTTTACAACTATTAACCATTAAAGATCACGAGTACGCAGCGGAAAGATCAAAGCACGTATAGAATAAGTAATTAACAAAGGGATCAAGAACGCGTACCTTTTAGCAATTAACGAATACACCGTCTTGAATATACGCGTGTGTATAATATAATACCACAACGCGAAACCGCCTAAGTTACCAAAGTAGATAACCTCTATGGTATGCACACACTACACGTCACCGAGATACGCTAAGATGCTAGTCCTTCCTTCACGAATAAAACAACCCAACACTATGTTCTTGTTTTGATTCTTATCGTCACACGATCGAATCCCATATGGGATATATTTACGCATCGTCAAAATATATGAGATAACAAGTATGCATTAAGTATCTAATGTATGGCACTTCATGCATTAAGTATCGGAATCCATAGCGTGTGTTCTAGAAATTGATCGGACACTTGTGCTGAACGTATCTTGTGAGTGTCGGTTGAATTCTAGGTAGCTGTTGATGTTTTGCGGAATTTTCTGTTTGAAACCTCTTTGCGTGTTGGTTTAGGACACTTTAACGTGATGTTAAGAAAACTATATCATTGGATTTTTATTTACGGGATTATCCTGGTTAGGTCATGTATTGAAAAAGGGTCGCTATATAATCATCAAGTATTTGTAAAAGACTAAAAAGTTAGGGACGTAATTTGCACACTTTTTTATTTTGATTCGAACACTCACTGTAAACCTTGTAAAACTATATTATGCATAAAATAGTGTTCTGATCCAAACCGTAAGTGTGCAAATCAATTCACAAAAAGATGAATCAGTAAATGTATTACTGTATCAATTACTTTAATGACTTGTGTTTGGAAAAGTATTGTTCAAGTGCTTGTTTATCAGAACCGTCATACAAAGCAATATGTATACGAAATGACTTGAGCCTATATGACACTTCTTTATAGATCATGGGTCTAAGATGTAGGCCTCGTCAAGTTTGAGTCGGGTTTTGAGTTTGAACGAGCGCGCTTTGCGGCGGGGCGTTTGTATACCGAAGTATTGTTTGTGTCGAAAATGACAATTTATCAGTATCAAAATCAGTAATGTTGGAAGAAATAGATGATCTATCAGCCAACGTATTTTCGAATTCCAATATCTTGTTCCCTCTTACGGTCAAATACGTGCCAATTTTACATTCACACTCGTAAATTTCACGGCACCACTACGCTGTTATCATTCAGTTTGGAAAGTGGTTAAACTTAATATTGTGACTTCACGTCCTCTTCAAACCTACTAACATCCTTTCAAACATGAAAAACAACAGTCCTTATAGTTTGATTATGTTTTGTGTCGTGTTCGTTAGTTCATAAGGTTTAATGGTCGTTTATCTTAAAACATACCTCAATGTTTATATGTTCCATTCTTTCATAGCTTGCGTAAAATCCTTATGGCAAAACTGATAACTTGTTACACATAAAAATGCAAAATGGACAACTCAGAATAATAATAACGAGTCGGCATATTGCCCGCGCGTTGCGGCGGGGGCTAACCTAATGTCGAAGGATATTTAGTTTCGATAATAGTGTGTTTTCGATATTTTGGTATGTTTTTAGTGGGCTTGGAGGTTCTATATTCAGCCCAAATTATGAGGAATGAGAGCCCAATTTGTAAATTGTAAATGGAAGGATCGAATAGTAGTGTGTTTAAGCGGAGATATATTTTTGAAACACATGCTACACCTAACTAATAATTACTTTTTATTTAAACCGTAGACAAATGCGTATTTTTTTTTTTTTTTTTTAAAAAAAAAAAAAAAAAAAAAAAAAAAATTATAAAAAAAAAAAAAAAAAAAAATAAACTAAAAAAATAAAAAAAAACAAAAAAAAAAAAAAAATAAAAAAAAAACAAAAAAAAAACAAAAAAAAAAAAAAAAAAAGCGAAAGGTCTAAATTTTTAATGCGACAAAAGAGCCCACTAAAGGATCCAATGTATTTTGTCGGGACACGACATGCTAATTGTACATATGTATAATTTGACAAAAAGTTTAGAAATAAGTTCCATGTAAACCCCTCGTGTCTCTTAGAAATTTTTTCTCTTTTCGCAATTTTTTGCAAGGTTAACCCACTCAGGGTTTCTATAAAAGTTATGCAAGTCGTGGCGCCGCTAAGGTCTCGCAAAGGTGCGATGCGTGACCTCTACGGTACGCAATAGATCAAGGCGTAGGCTTAAGGCGTGATGTGAAATGAGAAGTGAAAAAACGTGATATGGCGTGATAAAAATCGTTTTTTTCCTATAAAAATAAAAAAGATTACATGCAAAGATAGAATTTTGAATTTATTCCTTATATATGACACTTTTTGAAAACTCAATATATTTGAAATATGATATAAATGTATAAATGTATAAATTTATAAATATTTTTATATTTTGTGCCGCTTTAAGTCACGACTTACAAAATGCCATGACTCGCCATGGCTCATAAGGCGTGAGGTTTGGTCATGCCATCACGTCACGCCTCACTATTTATAACCTTGCACCTACTAATCTCTTTCTCTCCATTCATTATTTTTCTATGTTTTTATTTTTATTTTATTTTGTTATGTTTTTATTTTATGCACATGTTTTTTATTTGCTATGAAAAGTTATGAGTCTGTGTCTTTAACTCTTTATGACTTTATGTTTTGTTCGTGGGTTGATTTGGATAACGTGCAATGTAAGTGTTTGAGTTGGACTACACAAATGGGCTGAAATAAGCCTGGTGAATGACTCCTTGTGTTTTGGCAGTATTCGTAATGCTAATTGAGTATATATATAATATAATATTAAAATTGAAGTATAACATAAACATCTAAACATAGTTGGGCCCAATAGAAACCATAGCCCAAGGAAAACCCGTGTGAGCCCATGTGTAAAAATGCTGTCGTTTTTGATCGGCTATGATATAATTTATAATTTTAGAGAACGAGCCAAACTTAGTTAAATCAAGCTCGAGCTAGGGGTATTGATAGGTTTGGTTATCATGTAATTTTTTTGGTCAAACCCAAAGCCCAACTGAACCGAACCGAACTAGATTTCAACCGAACAAAACCGAAAACCGAATTTGAATTCGGTTCAGTTTTCAAATTGACCCGAATAACCCGAATTAGACCATTTATTAAAAATTATTTTTTAAGCATCAAAAAATAAAAAAAAATAAAAAAAAATGGTTTTTTTTTTTTTAACATTAGATTAAAATTCAATGATCTTTGTATATATATAAATTTAAAAAGTATATATATATATTTATATATATATATAATATCATATTTATTTATATATATATAGATATATATATATAGTTACGGTAACCCGCCCGAGGGCGGCGTTCGATTCAGTAATTTTTTTAGTAAAGGGGTTTGTGTGGTTTTGGTTAATAATGCAATGTCGAGTCCAATTCACATTGAACGGATCAAAACGGTTTAATTAGTTATTGGTGGGTGTATTTTGGTCTGGTCAATATTAAAGTGTTATGTAAAGTCCTGGCGATCTGTTTTGTCCGGTCACTATCGCGTCATTACAGTTTCAAGATCCTTATTTTTGTGTTTTATGTTTTTGCTTACATAATTTTTTTCGAGAAAAGGTTTTTGTGAATTTGGTTTAATAACTGCGAGTGTCGAGTTCAGTTGGCCATGAACGAATCAAAATGGTTTAGTTACGTTCGGGTTGGTGTATTTTGCTTCGGGCAATATTAAACGGTTCTTAATTTAATAACCAATTTTCTTTTTAGTCTTATTTTTTGTTAATATAGTTATTATCCAACGTCTTTTTTGTAAGGACGTAATAGTAGAGTAATTATGTACGTAAGAAATGTTTGTTAGCAACATTTTTTATTAATGTTACATTTAGGTTATGAATGTATAATGTATAACTCACACAAACCCAACTGGCAGGTTGTTGCCGTGTTTGTGTAAACATAGAATCTTCATTTTTCTTTTTGTTTGATTCTTGACAGTGACAGTTAGCCATATCTCATAGCTATTATCAGAGTACTAACATGCAACCTGTTACATGTGTATTAGAAAACAAAAATGAATGTGCTAATCTAAATAATTATTTGGCCAGGCTTCGTAATGCATCGGTCCGTCCCATTGCATCAGCCCGTTTTTCTAGTGACATAGATCGTTTTTTCGCATGAACCTTTAGGTTCAAGAGTTAAGTCTGATGTAAATCAATGTGCTAATCTAAATAATTATCAAACATTGGCCAGGCTTCGTAATGCATTGGTCCGTCCCATTGCATCAGCCCGTTGTTTCAGTGACATGGACCGTTTTCCGCATGAACCTTTAGGTTCAAGAGTTAAGTCTGATGTTTCATTGCAACATGTTGATGCTCCAAATATTTAGCCCGTCATTTCAAATCATCAAACCTTTTGTTTGATGCATGCAAAATCCATCCCAATTCATAATCCATATATCCATAAACATCGCCCGGGTTGTATGGAAAGCATCTAGTGGATGCCTATATTATTTTGAAAAAAAATTATGGACTTGCTACCAATATTTATAAAATAAAATTTATGCGTACGCACGTATTTAAGAAGTAAAGGCTATTAGATATAACAAAAAGATTGGTTACCTTTTTATCCGCAACAATCTGATGAGCCGGGACAATAGCCTTAGGAATGCAAAGGCGAGTTGCATTAAGAAGTCTAACATCCTTCCATGAGCATAAGGTCTTGCATTGACGACACTGTTGGTAAACAAATAATAAAGGTAAAATTGAACATAGAAATTGTTTTGTGTATATTCTGATAACACGAAATGTCAAATAAAAGAAAAGATTCAATGTTGTCGAAGCTTTTACCACAACAAATGCAACACACACGAGACTAAAAACAAGAAACACGAATGGAGTATTGCCCGATAAGAATAAAGCTGCAACACAGAGCACACTTGATTAGCATTGTTAAAATTGATTAAAAAATAACATAGCCTATTATATATTAGTCACCTGCCAGTGGACTGAATATCATAGAAGAAATAAAATATTAGGAAGGGAACATAGATAGGTTATACATCCTTGATCATTCTCCTACAAAGATCAAAACAAAAAACTTAGAGAAAAAGATAAAGAAAAATCATTTAATTTATATGCTTTGCTATTGTTTTGTGGTTACAAACTATTTTTTTATTAAGGGTTTTACCCGATAAATATATTAAACCAAGAAACGTTTGAGTATAAAGGAATATGGGTAAGATGTCATATTAACCTGAGACACAACACATATGCGTTAAGAGTAAACTATAAATCAATTTCTAAGTCTTTGTATAAAAAAATCACAAATGAATCACCAGTATCCTTACATGAGATGCTAAATCCTATTTTAGTATGGGTACAATAATACATACAAACACAAAATTCAGAGAATAAACATTTCGATCTAATTGACCCGAATCCAATATAAACGCCAATTACCGCAAGAAGTTGTTCGCTAGAAGATAAACCAAACTGCTTTAATTGATCCTTTAGGTAACCTTGACTCTTTGTCTATTGTTATATCCATCTATGCTTCTTTGTTCTTCGTTCTAAATCTATGTGGATAAACTTTAATAAAAGCTTCTAAGTAAAGAAAAGGAAACAAAAGTTACTTGCATCCCATTACCATGAGCTCTTGTCTTCAACCGTAAGCATCTTTGGTGTATGCCATAAACACAACAATGAAAAGTTAATAAAATAACATTATATAGACTTATACAAAATTCCTTCCATATCACTAAATTACAGGCCTTTTGTTAATGAGAGCTTTTACTTCTCGACGTAAAGTAAAAGCTTATTAATGGAACTACAAAAAGAGTCAGGCTACTTCTATTAACAAACTGAAAAGTACATGAGAAAGTATGATATGTAAATTCTAAAATACCTATATGACGTACACAAAAGTTATTATTATTTGGTCATTAATGGTTTCTTAAAGTAACACTTCATTTAGAATATGTTTTGACAAACTAATATCTACCAACAAATGAACGTAAAGTTCATTTAAATTAACGAATGGTGTGGACATCAGAATTGCACATGCCAAAATAATTGAGACTTAAATAGAATAATTGCGACACAGAATGAGAGTTGGTAATTCCTACAAAAAAGCTAAATAGTCAATCCATAAAGCAGCAAATACGATTCACAATTAAAACCAATGACAATTTTAAAAACTACACAATGACACAGAGGCATTGCACATGCAATTTCGAACATATATTGTTTAACAACAATACTTGTTCACATGAGTCTAACAACATTAAGATAAGTTCATTAAGAAAAAAGATCAGAATAAATTGTTTTGAGGATAATTGAGACAGTAAAGGTGAGAAGCACATGAAACTAAAAACCAAAAGCACAAACAATATCTAAGAAGCTAGGAACACCTGGTTTTGTCAAGAACAAATACTTGAGTAAAACATAACTAACCTGCTTTGATCACTACATATTAGGACAATGTACCGTCCGCTACTCTTATAGATCCCTGCAAATAACTTGTGGATCAACCACACTGTGTTTGTCGTGGAAACCAAAGCTAACAGCCCAAATGGTCCGAATCTGTTTTAGAGACATTTCATCTAAATGTAAGATAATATATGAGTTGACTTTCTAATAATATGAAGATCTAACCTGTGCACTTTTTCTCAACCCAACTAACCTCAGAGTATTCAGTAATGCTATTTGAATGGCGACCCCACCATTTTTTAACGGGAATAACTACATGAACATGAATTGGACGATGGCAAATAAGCAACATTTACATATTTCTGCATCCTATTATTTCCAATGGTAAGAAATTGTTAGGAAACAATGGTTACCCTTTGGTGGTTTTATCATGACTCATGAGTCCGGTTTTATCATGAGTCCACCAATGCCCTGTGTTAAAGACTACAATATCAGCATTTTGTACTGATCGGCCTAGGTATAATAAAAATCAAGCTAAAGAGTTTCCTTCTTTGTCCCATTTTTATCCTTTGTTTCAGATTCCCGAACTATAAATGGAGCCACAAAGAATTCAACTGTACAATTGTAATGCTGCAAGTTCAAACAACCATAAATTAAGCCAAATTTAACCAACCAAAAACTTTTACTGAATCTACAAAATTTACTAAAATTGCCTTGAACACAAATGAATAAGATGGTCATTCTCACCCAATCTCCTTTTCGGCATCAATGACTGAAACAACAGGCAAATGTATGAATTTTATTACAGACATTATATAAATTATGTTATTGGAAAGTTCTGGACAGACCAACATGTGATGTTTAGCTTATATACTTCGAACCTTGCACCATATTTTGCTAAGCGTCCACATCAAGTGTATCACACATCACATAAATTCGTCATCACCTTTTATGTGTTTTTTCTTCATTGTCATATGGATACACATGGTATATTATGGAATTGCGTTATTATTACATATGGTGTAAGATGCTAGAATAGGCTACCCAAACAGTCCCTAACTAAACACATTTTTTAGAGTGGTTGGAATGAGTATGTATTTATGTATGTTTTTCGACCAACAAAAGCAAGTGAATGCAAACTTCTTACTGTTATTGCTTGGGCTGCTTTTCAAGATAAATTCTTACCAAACAACCCCTTAATCAATTATGTCCAAACAGCCCCTTAGATTAATTTTGTCCAAACATCCCCTTATTCAATTATGTCCAAATAGCCCCTTATATAAATTGTGTCCAAACAACCCCTTTTTGGTGCAAACAACTCCCGAAATACGCTCTGACCAAACAGCCCCTAACATATTTTTGTGTCCAAATAGCCATTGAAACACATTCTGTCCAAACAGGATAGACTGACCCACAAAACACATTTGATGAAATAACATTAATAGTATTATTAAGTATAAAATATGATTAGTGCATCATATAGAACTGAAAGTACTATAATACAACAGATTTGCAGGTCATGTGCCTTGTTACCTCTTCTTACGTAAACTCCTTGTTCAATAGCAATTCAAGTACGCTTCTGCTGATGACCCATGCAGCCTAACATTTGAAAAGAATCATTATAGAACGAAGTTACCAAAAAAAACAATGCGGAAAACAACAAAGGTTTCAGTTTATTAACACGAAAGAAACTTCCAAATAGGATTGTTAGTATTTACCTTTGCTATGATATGTCCGTTTGGACTGCTGAACTCTGGGAAAACATGTTGCACTAACATGGATTCGTGTTCAGATTTATATGGTTCGGTTTGTTTCAATTTATCACACAATGTCCCAATAGCAAGAAGTGCACCATACTTTTGTCGGTAAGGCTTTATCTCAATTGGTGCCTCCTGGTATCTGAAATAAAGAATAAATTTTAAGATTTCTTTTGACATGGTTTGACAGTTATATTTAATATAGTTTAGTACTATAATAATTATCCTAATAAGTAGGACACAAAAGTGTTTGCAGGCACAACTAAATCTCTTTAACCCACACTTAAAAGTTGGAGTTTCTAGCCCAAACACCCATTACCCAGTCCACATGTTTTACCAACTCTAATTATAAACGGGATGCAATAGTCAAAGCTAGCAGATATGTTTAAGGGGCAGCTTACATACTGACTGAGTTGACAAAAAGCATACATCAAGAGACCTGAAAGAGTTATTGATTGCAACTGAAGTGAAAATAAAAAGGTTATGCGGCCAACACAAAATTATATTAACCGTCTTACAATATACACAACCAACTAATGAGCTAATAGCATCATGCAAAATATGAGCAAAGCTAATATGCAAAACAACCAGTAGAAGGAAGAATCAAGTAAGAAATGGATAAGTGCAAATGATGATAAACCATATTTGCTTGATGTGCTATTGCAGTGTGGAAACTTGCATTTTGAAGAAGTCCCAGAAAGTAAAGACAATGTGGATACCTGCAATCCTTTGTTAAAAACAATATATCAATAAACTATAAATTACACAAAAGAAGATTGCGTCTTGAAATAACATGCATCTATACTCAAAAGGCAAGCATAAATTATATAATAAATTTTATGTATTCTGGTCGTTGCCAGTACTGAAGGTACTTCAGGTAGCCAATGATAGCTTCATCTTCAAAAATAACGATTTTGAGCTAAATCTTACAGTGAATATATGTTGGATTGGCAACGCACTACACAAATTCCAGTTCAAGCATAAATCTTTCCCGTCCATCATCTGGATCATTGTACACTTTTTTGGGCCTGAAACATTATCAAGGTCAGAAACATGGTTGTATACTCACTTCAAATGCTAATTTAGACTCTAAATTCAAATTGGCAAACCAAAATCTTACCTACTCACGTACAGTAAATCAGAAGTTAGCCATGTAATCATAGTGAAAGTTGTGTTTATAGGGATGTGCATGAACAAATCACCGAATAAAATGCGACCAGCTATCACAGAATTTAAAACAACATTGAAGTTCATTGAAATTCTTGACCTCCTCGAAGCCAGTTCTGAGATACAAATAGATTAAAAGAAGTAATAAGTTAATAAAGCCAGTATCAAATATCTTTACATAGATGACCAACCTACAAAAAAATAAACCAACTTATGCATACACAATCTAAAAATTATAACATAGTGGTTTGGAGAAAAGGAGGCTTGTTGTTCATACCATTATTTCGATAAGCAATTCCAAACACCTACTGAATTTGTGATCCATAACAGAATATATCTATATTATTTGCTAGCTGCCGATTGAAAACAAAGAGGGAGAAGAAATCATATTTTGCATTAGGGTTTTAAGAATATGTCGTGTGTCATATTCTTGATTATAATTAGGGTAGAGAGTATATCTTGTTATATTTTAAAAAATCAAAAGATATCTACATATATTAATACTACTTATTATTAATGTTTTGGATAGTAAAACACAAATGGTTGCTTAGATTAGTTGGTTAAGCTCATTGCATGTTAACCATAGGTCACGAGTTCGAACCTTGCTAGGGATATATTTTTATAAAAATTCCGAAAATCTCAAAATTAATGCAAAAAATATATCCATGTCATTGTTTATGAGTGCCATGTCATCGTTGAGGTGACGTTGAGTCACTATTTCATATTAATCTAGTCATAGTTAGCCCCATATATAATTTATAGATATATATAGAATGAGGTTCATGTAAGATAGTGTTTAAAGTGAGACAATGTAAGAAACCAATAGTTAGATGCCAAGTAGACATTTAATTTATATAATTATTGAAAATTAATTATAAAATCAGAGGGGCAATATAGGAATTTACTTTCCTTTGATATCCTAATTAGCAGTTAAACACCACACACATTTCGTAACTAAATATTAAAAACTACTTCCACCGGAAACGTTCCACCTCTCGTCTCTGTATCCATCTAAATTGTTATCTTAAACCGCAATATGCGTGATTTTGCTGGTTATCTTTTCTTTGTTATACATGGTTCTTTCTATATATTATCGTCTTCTAATGTGATCGTGTCTATGAGTATCGAATCCTTGTGTTCTTCTTAATCTTTGTCATTCAAAACCCATACATATGATCTCTATTTCCATAACGTTTGAGATTCAGCGACATGTGCCTTTGGTGATCTATTTCAGTCACGGTTTTAAATCCGACGAGATGTTTATGCCCATCCTTAACAGAATCCGACGAGATGTTCAACCTTTGATGCCATGTCGGAACTTAATGAATCTCAAGAATCTTTGATAGTGATGGTGTGTTTGTAACGAGTTGAAAAAGGTCACAAACCGCTCTTGGATTTTTGTATACAATCAACTGCTGCTTCATTACTTAAATGCTATCAACGTCCATCCGAAGCAAATATCAAAAACAAGTCTTGAGATTCAAGTTTTCTAGAAATTATGGAAGGTTTTTTAGTCAACACATGCTTTCTTAAAGGAACCTGGTGTCCATATTCACGTCCCATTAAAATACAAATGATCTTGATACCTGAAAAAGAATACTTATTTAGATTTTATATTTTCAAACCTTATAGTTTTCAATTGAAATACAAATGATGAGAGATCGGTTGTGTATCAATTTATGTGTCTATGTATAAAAGCTTTAATATAGTGTTGCATGAACGTGTAAATTTGATGTTTTATTTTCATATCATACATCATTTTAGAATATCAATGTAGTTTTTAGTTTTTGTACCATTCTTTGATAAGAATTATGTTGTAATTTATGTATTTATGTATCAATAATATATAAAAGTTTGGAAATTAATGGATTAAAAGTATTGTGTATCCATTTGTAAACTTGGGTATCACTCAATCTGTCAATCATAACATGCATCACACCAGATTGTATAAAAGTGCAAGAGTTCATGTAGGGGTGAGCATAAAAGCCGTAAAAACCGAATAAATCAAAAACCAAAACCGAATTTTGTAATGTTTAGGTAATGCTTTGATGGTTTAGGAGTAAAAACTGAGACATTGACAAGTATCATAGTAGCTCCTACTGTAATATCCTTTTCATAACTACTCACATTAAGGACTTTGTAGTGTATTGTTCCAGGTAACTGAACCCGATCAGGATCTTTCAGAGTCACTTTTGTAAATCTCCAAGAGCATTCGGAGAACAAGACTGTCACTATTTGCAACAACTTGTATAAATGTTTTCCCGTTTTAAGAAAGATTGTCGATGTCCTCCCAAACATCCATTTACAAGTGCCACCAAAAAGCCATTAACATAGTTAGTTGCGCTAACCCACCCCCCACTGTAAAATCAAAGCAACCTCACCCACATCCCCAATTCTAGTAGCCCTACCCTGAACTGATTGCTCGACCAGTTCACGGGCCATGTTGATGGCATCGTGCAAAGTTGCAGGCTTTGAAGAAGTGATGTTTCCTTTGATTCTTTCAGGAAACCCACGAACATACTTCCCAATCTTCTTCCTTTCAGTGGGCACCAATTCAGGACACATCAAAGCCAGCTCATGGAAACGATTGTTGTATGCCTCGATGTCATCTCCTTTCAGAGTCAGAGTCCAGAGCTCTTGCTCCATCTTTTGGATTTCAACGGCTGGGCAGTATTCCGTAGTTATCATCGTCTTGAATTCAGTCCATGGAATACGGTTAGCATTGACGAGCCCTAGAGTGTGCACGTTCCCATTCCACCATGTTAACGCACGACCCTCGAAAGTACTAGCAGCAAACATAACCTTGTCTTCTTCGGCACACTTGCCAGTTTCAAACACTTGCTCCACTTTCTCTATCCAACGCCTTAATCCAACAACACCCTCTGTTCCCTTAAAGGAATGAGGCTTTCCATTTAGAAAAGTCTTGTGCGAACAGCCCTGCACATTCACAGTTTTTCTAGCATTTCCATTGTTTCCTCCTGAACTTCCAGCACTATCTAGGTTAACCCTAGACTTTTCGTATTCTTCGATAGCTTTAGCCACACGCTTTTCCACCAACCTCTTAACGGATACCTTTTTCAACCGTCTTCTGGGAGGCATGATTCTGTTTAATCAATACAAGACAAAATTCGTTAAGAATTTGTAAGAGTACATTGAGTCGAGGTATATGATACTAACCGAGAAAATAAGAATTTTATAATAATCATGAATTAATCGGAATGGTCAATATTTATATAATCGACCGATACGAATGAATAGTAATACACTAGAAGATAGACATAAGGGATCGAATTTAAACCAAGTAATATATATAAACTATATAATACTATAATGATAACCAAAAGAGCAAGTAAGGATCAGGGAATGCGCGCGCGGATATCGGATCAGCGATGAAGGATTCTGTATTTTGAAAATGAAAGTAAGGAAAATCTTTAAAATTTGTGGTTATAGACTAGGTTTTGAAAATGACCCAGTTCCCTATAACCTTGGCTCTGGTACCAATCTGTAACACCCCCAAAATCTGATATGCAGCGGAATGGTAACCTTGGGGTGCTACGTCAAAGTACAACAATCAAGATATAGGAAACGACCTTAAATGGACGTTTTAAACAAGATCATTCGATGCATTATAACAAAATCAGAGTTCATACATTAGGTCCCATATGTTTTGAAAAGAAAAGTCATAGACATACTACATACGTTCTTTAAACAAAAGATTTATAATCCCAAAAGACGACATAAGTTTTCATAGATAAAAGTTGCATCGAATTTAAATAAAACACAGAATCCATCTTCATAGATATCCATCACGGCTCCCATCCAAGCTTATATCTGAGGACCTGAAATTAAACACGCTAAAAGTCAACACAAAGGTTGAGTGAATCCATAGGTTTATAAGTAAAAGAGCGGACCACAAGATTTTAGGTACTAGTAGACTATGAAACAAGTTCAGTAGTCCAAAAACATGTATTAATGCACTAAGCTCATGACCCCGAAGCCTTAACTAGATGTTTGCCCCAACTAGAATATAGGATGCTTGCCAACAACCTCACTTGTCCTCTCAATGTTAAATGCACCATGATCAAACTAGTGACCCAAGTAAGGTGGGGATTGTCAGTCCCGATAGATCTATCCACAACACTAGCGCTCACTACAATTAGCAATTAACGGCTCATGATAAATAGGGACTTCACGGCAAGAAGGTAACTTAGGCATTAATAATCAGGCAGTAATCTGGATAGCATACACTTTGAAAACACTTGAAAACACTTGTGTCCGTAGTAAAACAAGCATGTAATTCCACCCCGTAGAGTTTGTAAAACAAGTAGATAGAAATGGGGGCTATGAACTCACCTTAGAAGTGAAGTGATGAAATAATCGGGTAAATGGCAGAAAACGTATCACGGAAATATCCGAAAGCAACCTAAGTAAATATATGTCGTATCAGTACTCAAGTACTTTGACTTAACAACTATCATATACAATCCTATATAGTTATCATCATACTATCATTCGGGCTATCATAATTAAGAGGTCATGACATGACGTACGAGGAGCTAGGATACTTTAAATCGTAAATCCAACAACTCGTCGATACGCCATCCGAAGAGGCCTCATTATGAAATTCCCTAGTAATATAGCACTTTGATAACTAATAACATATATATTTCTATATAGCTACATCACCATCTAATCGTTTTAGCGAAATTATATTTATAAAGTAAAAACGTTTATAAATAACCCTTTAACAAAAACGGCGTAAAATGCACGTTTCAAGTCCGATTTGTATGTTTCTTGCGCCCACGTCTTCGTACTAAGACGATGTATCAAAATAAGACATTTTTAGGTTTTGAGTCCACTGATGAACAGTACTTTTACTGTTCACATCAGTTCACATATTTATTTATATAAGTTTAATAGTCGTAAAACCCGTAAATGTCGTATCTTATTCGTTATAGCTCCGTTTTTAGCGATTCTTTCGAGCACGTTCTTGTAATTGAAAGTTTTATCATATTATTGATGTTTTCAAAGTATAAGTTTCTGCCATGAATAGTAACTTTTATAAAAATAGTTTTATAAGAGTATTAACTATCGTAAACTCGTAACTAGCGTATCTTCTTCGTTATTAATCGGTTTTTCGAGTTCTTTATGACCCCACGATCCTTGTGACATGTAGTATTTTATAAAATCATAAAATATATATGTAAATTTCGAACTCCAAACAGCCCCTTTAGATATTTTTCTCAAAATGTGTTTAAAACTTGTTTTTAGGACTTTTTAGCTTTACCACTTTGTTACAAATCCATTAGAACCCTTAATATCTTATGTCTTATACTCCTAGGGTCCTTAGTATATGATTAATCCAAAGATTATCCAAGAATTATAAAATTTACAAGTAAATAAGTTCCTAGATGGTGATTAACTACATAGACATATATATGCATAAAATGATGAATGTAAAGACATAAAGGGTTTTAGATAACCTTAGAGTGATGAAATATGATACCCAACACAATCTAAACCCTTGTTTAGATTGTAAACCCAAGCTTGCAAGATCTTGATTTCCTAAACCCTAACTTTGCATTTTCTTGCTTAACACTTGTAAAGGATTAACCAAGCCTTCAAATCTTCTTAGGACATCTTAGATATGATGTAGGTATGTATGTAAATGTGTTATATAAAATTTGATATGGATTTGGTTGTGTTTGGGGTGTTGCCGTAGCCAAGAGAGGGAGGAGGGGAGAGATTTTGTGATGAAATTTGTAAAGAAATGTAAGTTATGATTTTGTAGTCTAGTTAGGGTATATATAGGGGTTAACTAGGGTTAAGGAACTCTAGTTAAGTCTAACTAGGGTAAGGTTAAGGAAATATCTAAAAGATATTTTAGATAAATATCTAATAAATATCTAGGGTTTTAAAAATGTGTATAAGTGATTTCCGGGTATGCTTAAACGTATTTAATTGCGAAACGTAAACGTCTTACGCAACCAATAAAAATAAAATATAAAAAGTTAATTATTACTTTCATAAAAATAATATATTGCTTGCTTGACGAAAACTTTAATTCGTTTGGTGTCCGATTACGCTAAACGATAATTTTTTTAACTTACGCGATTTAACTTAACTATTAAAATTTAAAAGTGAACGCGTACGAGAAAAAAAATAATTAGTGTAATATATGACGTCGTAAATGACCTGAAAATACGAAATGTTACAAACAAGCCATTTAAAAAAGGGATAAAGCCGTAGAATACCGACGAACTTTTCACAATTTATCGATTTGGTACGTGTACTGAAAAAATTATCGATTTGGTACGTGTACTTTCATAAAGTGTTCTCATTTGCACATTTTGATGACGTGTCATACGTGATAGGCTGACACGTAGCACATCAATAACGTGACACATCATCAAAATGTGCAAATGAGAACACTTTATGAAAGTACACGTACCGAATCGATAATTGTTTCGGTACACGTACCAAATCAATAAATTGTGAAAAGTTCGTTGGTATTCTACGGCTTTATCCCTTTAATAATTTCAAGATATATAAGTTTAGATAGTTTAAATTATCCGACAAATTAAGTTATAAAATGGCTAAAGCAGATAATATATTTTGTATTTTAAATTCAGCATTTTCAAAACATTCGCATCATTGTTTAAGA
>BQNB010000216.1:0-56988 GCA_026074375.1 Tanacetum coccineum
ATGTTTAAACAACTTCACATTAGTATCACTCTTGCCGATGCATTAGTTCTAATCTTGAAATACCAAAAGATGCTTAAAAGTCTCCTTTCTAACAAAGAGAAACTTATAGAATTGGCAAACATACCCCTTAATGAAAATTGCTCAGCAGTTATCCTTAAGAAGTTACCTGAAAAACTAGGTGACCCAGGGAAATTTCTCATTCCGTGTGGCTTTAGTGAGCTCAAGTGCAAGGGCCTAGATGATCTAGGTGCTAGAATCAACTTGATGCCACTCTCGGTTTGGAAAAAGTTAGGTTTACCCGAGCTTATTTCCACCCGCATGACCCTTGAACTAGCTAACCGGACAATTTGTACACCGGCTGGAATTGCAAGAGATGTCTTTGTTCCGGTTGGAAAGTTCACATTCCTCGCTGATTTTTTCATCGTTGATTATGAAAGCGATCCTCGAGTCCCCCTCATCTTGGTAAGACCTTTCTTATGGACCGCTCGTACTTTGATTGACGTTCACGAAGAAGAAATGATTCTCCATGACGGTGATGAAAGATTGATCTTGAATATGAGAGATGACACTTCAAGATATTTTAATACACCTCAAAAAGAATCATTCAACATGATTGATATCTACAATATTTCACATGATGAATATCCTGAAGAATTGTTTACAAATGAAAAGATTACCAATCATCCAAGTGGCAATCCCACTTCTTATCTCACTTCTCATACCGACTTAACTTCACTGGAAGTTAATGATGACATCTTTGATCCGGAGGGAGACATTTTTGAGAACTTGCTAAATCTTGATAAAACCAAAGATCTCCATCTATATCATGATAATTCTTTAAGTGGCAGTACCACTTCTTCTTCACCTAGTCTCCCGATTTCTGAGACTAGCGACTATTCTCTTGAGGAGTTCACCGATGAACTCACTCATTTTACATTTCCACCAGGAATTGATTACCTTCCCTTTGATGCCGAATCCGATCTTCGAGAAATAGAGTATTTGCTTAACCATGATCCTATCGAGGAAATGGATTCTATTCTCGAAGATTCGGTTGATAAAAATTCTCCTGATGACAATCTTGTTGATACCATTTCTGAGATGTTCACCGATGAACATGCTCTTGATTACTCATCCCCACCATTATGGGATGATTACGATGATGATCTTGTTGAACTTGAGTCCGATAATGATAATGTTTATGATGATCCATTTGACTCCAAGGAAGATAAAATCAAAGAGTCTAAACTCTTGATTGATGAACTTGATCCCCCTAGATCAAGTGATTTCCTTCCTTCCCCCAAGTGTGACTCGGTTTTCTATGAGGATTTTTCCGAGGTTGATGCTTTGCCTTCAACCGATAACGAGGACAAAGTATTTAATCCGGGTATACTCATTCATGAGAACCTTTTTGAAGTCACTATTCGAGTAACACCAGAAAAGAATGTAAAGAAGACCACTAATGCTTCTTTAATTCTTGAGGATTTTAATCCTCCTCTTTATGAACTTCCTTTCCATAAAGAAGTTCCCGGGTCCGAAACTCTACTCTCGTTTTCATCCGAAAATGAGGAAAAAGTTTTCAACCCCGAGATTCTCACTTCTAAAGGAGTTCATACTTATCTTCTCCTAGAATTATCTCATCGGGGCTCTAAAGCTTTCAAAGTCATTAAAATTTTTGAAAGCCCAATGGAGATTTTTCCTTGCTCTTATGGAGAGGACATCCGTATTTTGGATGTTCTGTGTCTCCATTTCTATCCCTTTAACCAGCTCTAGTATGGGGGGGATCAAGTCAAGCTAAGTGACCTTAAATAAGCACTTTGTGGGTGGCAACCCATGCTTATCCTAATATAATTATATAGTAGTAATGAATAAGTGTGTTGTGTGAGAGGCTCGTCTCTTCTATTTTTCGTGTTTTGTGTTTTGTGATGTATGTCCAGGATTGCCTGGATTTTGAAGCCTCTCGTGCTTTTGGTTTTTGTCCTTCGTTCACTCGAGCTTCAAATCCTCAGCTTCATTTTGGGAATCCAATATCCAAATCTTATCGACTAACGCTCATCTTTGGCACACTTAATAAACGGCTTTAGAGTGACGTAGAGACCCTTCTTAAAACATTGAGGACAATGTTTAGTTCTAGTATGGGGGGGATGATTTGATTGTGCCTGTAGCTGTTGTTTTCACGTAATCCCGTTTTTACCACCAAAATACCAAAAAAATGAAAAAATTTAAAAATTTTCAAAAAGAAAATAAGTGTTTTGTCACAATTTTGACTTTCCTGCTGGGTAGAATAAGAATAAATTTGACGTCGATCGAGCGAGTTTGGAGCTCTAGCATGTTCCAATAATTTTTAGACTAAGCATTCGAGACTAAGCATTCGCGGAACTTCGCGAAGAACGAAAAATGATAAAGTTAAGTAGGAGTTAGATGCTAAACAAGGATTATTTATAAATCTTACAAGCTCATAAGTGTAATTTGTGGCTTTTTCTCCCATTAGCTCCTAACCTGACTAATAATACGTGCTATTTTTGAAAATTAAACTTAAATCAACAATTTTTGAAGTATGGATGATATCAATAATTTTAGTTCAAATTTATACTTAAATTTTCTAAAAAGAAATTTTCTCTATATCATGATATTATATGTTAAAAAAAGAAAAAATGAGGTAATAATAATAATAAACTGTGGGCTGATAAAAGTTTACTGCATCTTGCCGGCATACAACCAATGTTGCAGCCTTCTAAAAGGTCAAGGATTTCATTAGTTTAATGGATGTGTAATTATATTGAGTGTAGTAAACGTGAATTAATAAATATAGGAAAAATCTCTTTTTGTTAAATTTAAATATGCTTTTAAACAAAGACTATTTCATTTTAAGTTTTTCTAAATAAGCTATGTATATACGAGAAGCCTAAGAGTTTTTGAAACCGAAGGTCCGTGAGTCCCGATACTAGTCTCTATGGGGTGTCAAAAGCCTGGTCACTTAGCCGCAAGGTTGGGATGTGCCAAGACGAAAGTCGCTACATGGGATGATCTCGCCTTCAAACTCATTATTCTCGGGTGGAATGTGAAGCGTAGAAATTTTGTAAAAAGTTGATCCATGGTTGAAATTCGAAATGGCACATTCACCTAATATATATATAATAATTGTCGGGAGTGAAAAGTTCACAAGTTACAAATATGAGTAGTGTTAGCATCTTAACTTATATTTAATGGTGATTTCGTTTTAAGCTTGGTTTGGAATAAGTGAAAAGTCAGGAACGATGAATTTATCCTTTTTGGGGCATTTTAGGATTGAAATGTTTCTTGTTCTATGATCCCTAAAAGTTATAAAATAACGAAAGTCAAACATGTTAGTTAGTTGAGAAAAAGAAAAAAATACAAAAATATTAGTGGTAGTTAGTGTATATATTTAAAAATGGTAAAAACGGGACTTTTCAAAACTTATGAGTCTTTCATTCCCCTTGACGAACACTTAGCTACTATTCGAGGTTATTAATCGAGGGGGATCGAGATTCTTAGTTTTCTAAGTGTTTACTTATGGCATTGCGTGAGGACACGGCAATAGTTTAGTATGGGGGATTTTGGTATGTGCTTAATTACACATACCGTTTTCCATTAAAACCGGACTTAAATGACCAAAAACGTACCAAAAATACATTGTATTTGTATGTTTTCACTTATATCGTGCAGGAAACAGATATCCGACAAAAGGACGAAAAACGAAGCCAAAAACAACAAAACCGAGCACGAAATGGAAGAGCGTGAAAAAGACAAAGTCCAAAAAAGTCAAAGTCAAAGTCAACCCCAACAAAGTCAACAGTCAAAGTCAAAGCCGAAACCGAAGAAATGTTAAATGGGCCCACCCGTACCCATCTAATGGGCCGAGTCAACCCATTTAAACATCATGAAGACCAAAAGGCCCAATACCCTCTTTTTATACAAACCGGCCCAAACAAATGTATAAGCCCATTACACACTTAACAGAGTTAAGCCCCAAGACCTTTTAACTTGTAACATCGTTAGTCCTTTAAAGGACTGTGAGTGCAATACATTGATATATGTTGAGGGGCCAAACCTGGCAAAACCCCAAAACTTACACACCACATGGACTCTCGGTGCAATTTAACAACACAAGTTAAGGGACCACTTTTTCCAAAACCTAAAACCTTTACCCTGCACACAGTTAAACCAAATTTACCGCCTACACTATTCACCCTTCGCCCCCCCACCTCGGCTACTGTTCCTACAAACAAAAACATCACCATCCTAAACCCCACACTCACATGGGTATTTGCCATGTTGGCAATCCCATAAAACCTCATTGGTTGAAGGTAAACTACAAGAAATCAAAGGCTGCGATTGTAGGGTAAATTCAACACAAAGGTTGAGTGAAATCATAGGTTTATCGGTAAAAATGTGGAACCACAAATCGAAGTATAGTATAAACTCAGAAACAACATTTCAGTAGTCCAAAAACGTTTATTATTGCACTAACTCATGACCTGAAGCCTAACAGATATTGTAGCCCCCAATCAAAAATAATAGGATGCTTGCCAACAACCTAAACACATCTCAATGTTAAATGCACCTTGATCAAAACTAGTGACCCAAGGGAAAGGTGAGATTGTCAGTCCTGATACGATCTAATCCATAACACACACGCTTACTACTATAGCAATAACGGTTCATGATAAATAGGACCCACGGCAATAAGGAAACCATAGGTCAATAAAAATCAGGCAATAATCTGGATAGCAATAACACTTTGAAAAACACTTGTGGTCCAATAGTAAAACAACAATGTCATTTTCACCCCGTATAAAGTTTGTAAAAAAAATCAAGTAGTAAAAAGGGGGCTATGAACTCACCTCGACTGAATGGTAATCAACAAGTATTCACAAAAAAAAAAATGCGTCAACGAAGGAATCACGAAGGCCAACCTAATACAATTAAGTCGTATAATTACTAAACACTTTGATTTAATAATAGGTCGTATAGCCATCATACTATCTTCGGCTATCATGAATTAAAGGTCATGTAGTGACGTATAGACTCAGGACACTTTAAATCGTAAAATTCCCAACAATTCCGATACGGCCCACCCTCGAAGAGGCCTCATTATAAACTCCCTAGTAATATAGTTACTTTGAATATAACTAATACTACTATAATTCTATATAGCTACATCACCATCTAATCGTTTTAGTGAAATCATATTTATAAAATAAAAACGTTTATAAGTATACTTTAGTAAAACTCGGTGAAACTTTCTCGTTTTATCCGTCTTCTTTCGTTTCATACGTCCACCGCCAATGTCTTTGTATTAAGATGAGTTATCAAAAATATAACATTTTTAAAATTTAGAGTTTTTCTGATGAATAGTGAATTCACGTTCATAACAGTTTATATATTTATTTTTATAGATTTCGTTACGAAAATCTCGTAAATGCCTGTAACTATTCGTTAAACATCCGTTTTTAGCGATTCTTTAGAGTACGTTCTCGATTTAAAGTTTAATCATATTAGTAATGTTTTAAAAATATAAGTTTCTGTGGTGAATAGTAATTTTTATAAAAGTATATATTTAACGTAAACTTGAAATCGTCGTATCTTTTTCGTTATAAATTGGTTTTTCGAGTTTCTTATCATTTTGGAATCGTCATGAGGTGTATTATCTTTATAAAATGTAAAACCTACTGTCTAAAACACGAATTAAAACAGCCCACAAATGTCTTTAACCTCACATGAAATCATAAACTTTCCTTAATTAACTTTTAATCACTAGTTTATGTACATACTTTTTATACTTTCACAACATGTTACCACACTTATAATCTCATTATTCCATGATATTTCCAATCACATATCATATGAAAAAGTGTTTAAAATCATAATCACAAGAAGTTATCCATTTAAACATGTTTAGAAAGCCCTAAATTTGATTTAGTCAAAATACAGAACAGGTAAACACATAAAAATGATAAAATTAAAAAAACGAAAGGTTTATAGATAACCTTATAGTGATGTATGATGATGAGAAATATGATCTAACCCCTTGTTTGGATTAAAACCCTAGGTTTCAAGAAAACCCTAATATTCCAATATCTTGCTAAACCTTTCTTAATCACCCAACCAAGCTTCCAAACCTTTTTGTATAACCTTAGATACGTTCCTAGATACTTGTATAAGTGGTGAATTTAATTATATGGATTGATTATAGAAAAAGGGGTGTTTGTCGTGGCTATATGTAAAGAAAAAGGAAGGAAAAGAAAATTTTTGTAAGTGTTTTGTGAAGTGAAGTGTTATGAATGAGAGGGTCTAGTATATGTAGTTGCCAAGATGACAACAAAAGTAAATAGAAAGGTCCCATGGGGGGGGGTTAGTGGCGTGCAACAAGAGGGAAAACTAAGGGGGAGGAACATGGAAATATGTTTAGTCAAGTCTTACGAAGTCCTTTAAACTAGCAAACAGTATGTACAGATTACCTTATCATTAATACTTATGTTTCTTTGTCACCAAATAGTTGAGATTATCTCATGAAAAAGAGGAGAAATGTTTACTAGATATTTTACTTGCAATTTATCTTGTGTTAATCATTGAAAAAGAAAGTAAAATGAAAGTATCACTTGTCTTTTGAAAGTTGTAAGTAAATGAAATGTGTAATACTTGAGAATTTATAAACCTTGGTTATTCTCGTGTTAGGTCGTCCAGTTATAAGTGTGGGTAAAGTTTTAATAAAACTTAAGTCATTAGGAAATAAAAAGGGTTAATTGATGAATCGTATAAAAGTTTTGGGTGATTTCCCGGGAATACTGAAACGATTGAAATGCGAAATGTAACCCGTTTAAATTTAAACGCACCAATAAAAAATAAATAATCAAAATTGATTATTTCTTTGTAAAAAAATATATTGCTTGCTTGAACGAAAAACTTTAATTCTGTTTTGGTGTCCGTTAAAACGTTAATTGTTGATTTTTAGATTACGCGATTTACTATATAATTAAAGAAAATTAAAAGAGTAAACGCGTACAAAAAAAATTAATAAATAGAATAAAAAATGACATCGTAAAAATGACCTGAAAAAAATACGGAATTGTTACATAAGCCCCCAAGACCAATTTGACTAGTAACATCGTTGGTCCTTTAAAAAGGACCTGTGAGTGCAATACATGATATATGTTGAGCGTTGCCAACCTGGCAAAAACCCCACAACTTACACACCACAAGGACTCATCGGTGCAATATAAACAACACAAGTAAAGGGACCACTTTTGCCAAAACCGTAAAACCTTTAACCTGCGACACAGTTAAACCAATTTCCCCCGCCTACACTAATCACACCCTACGTCCCCCCCCGCCCCCACAATACAATCGGCTACTGTTCCTACAAACAGAAACATCACCATCCTAAACCCCACACTCACATGGGTATTTGCCATGTTGGCAATCCCATAAAACCTCATTGGTTGAAGGTAAACTACAAGAAATCAAGGGTTGAGATTGTAAGGATTGGAGAGAAAGAAAGATAGATGGCCAAGATTACTTTGGGGATACCACTCACACAATAAACACAATCCTTGGGCTCTCTCACTGAAGAAACACAGCAAGAAGGCCAAGACTTAGTATAAATATAAGCATATGTAGCTTATTAGTTTTTGTCGAATTTTAGTTAAGTCCATATCTTTGTATTAACAAAATTTTTACCAATTTTAATATTGCAATTTACTTTTAATTGTCATTTAAATACTTGTCATTTACTTACTTGCATTGTAATTTTATTATGTTAATGAAATTTTCAGCTTTTCTTTAAATACTTGTCTTTTACATTACTTGTCATTTAATCACTGTTTTTAAGCTTTTATATTAAAGCTTTGGAATCATTTCAAAGCTCGTTTAAAAGTTGTTTCATTTTTTCTTCTAGACTAAAAAATCAAAAATGTCACAAAAAAAAAGAAGATTGTCCAAGAAAGCAAGTGCAAGGTGTATCTTTGAATGGCTTGGTTATTAGAGCTTCATGGTAAGCACATAGGAAAGTGTTTTAAGCTTTATGAGAAGCTTATTATCTTGCAAAAGCATTGGACCCTTTGTAAGTTTCTCTTTTTCAAATTTTTACATTTACTGTTCATTTGCTTAATTTGTGCTTATTTATGCTTTTTTGTGCTTATTTATGTTTATTTATGCATATTGTGGGTGCTCTTTTATTGCAATAGTTGTCATTAATTTAAGTTTGCTTTAAATCTGTCATTTATATGTCTTTACTACTTATTTTCCTTATTGCTTAAAATAATGCTTATCTGTTGTATTTTGATTTTGCTTAACTCATGCTATTACATTTACTTGTTCACCATCTGTTTTCAAAAACTTTTGCTTAATTCAGTCAAAATCAGCCTTAAAATTTTGTTTTATAACTTAAAGGGGTGTTTGGCATAAGGTGCCAAAGTGGGTAAAATTTGGTTTAAAAACCATTGTGTCATTTAACCAGCTTGCAAAAGCCTATTTGAGTGATTTTCAATCTGTTTTCAAAGTTTTTAAGTTTGTAAGGCTTGATTTAAGTTTTTTCCTAAAAGTTGAGTCCAACTGTGGTGACAAAACAGTTGACAAAGCTTATTTGATTAAGGTATTTTAAAACAGTCTTTAAGAGTTGATTTTAGTGTCCTTTTTAAGTATAAAATGCAGTAGGTAAAAGTCTTTTAAGTTGTCATTTGTGCATCTTGTTTTTTGTATAAATTTGTCAAGGCAATTTCCTAGTCAAAAGCCAATTTTCATTTTCAATTTTTAGTCAGTTAAACTTGTTTTTAGGATCCAAATTTTTGAGCATAAGCTCCTTTTAGGTCAAGCTCCATCTGTTTTTACTTATTTTCCATTTTGAACTTAATTTTCTAGCTTATTTAATAGGCTGCATAAGCCACTCTTTTAAAAAAAAACAAAATCACATGTGTTTAGTGCTAGCAGCCTGATTTTCCAAAGCTTATAACATGGCTTATCTTTGTTTCAAATTCTATTTTATTTGCTTATTCTTGTAGCCACTTGGACAAGCTTTAAGCCCACATAGCTCATTAAGCCACAAGGTTCCATTTTAGAGCTTAAAAATAAGCTCCAAAGTTGGTCCTTAGGTTGTTTGCCTGCCACTTTTTCTAAAATTGCCTTTGAAACTATGGTGACAACAGTTTCATAAGAGCTTATTTGATTTAGTTTTTAAAAAACCATCTTTTGAGTCTTGGTTTTGTGTCTTTTCAAGTATATAATGCAGTAGTAAAAAGTCTCTAGTTAGTTGAGTTTTTGTACAAAAACTGTCAAGTCATTTTTTTTGTAAGTTGTCAAAAGCCTTTTTCATTTTCACATTTCAAATAGTTAAAACTGTTTTTAGTTTTTGAAACTTTGAGCATAAGCTCATTGTAAGTCAGTCTCCATCTGTTTTAAGTTATTTTTCAAATTGGAGCTTATTTCATAGCTTATATTTAGGCCTGCACCTAGCTGTTTGTCAATTTAAGAAAAACCAAAAAGTGCATACTCATGTGTGACAGCCATTTTTACAGCCCTTTTTCCTAGCTTAATTTAGTTTCAAACTCTTTTATCTTTGCTGATTTAGATAGCCCTTAAGCTAGGCTTTAAGCTCATATAAGCCAAATAGCCATAAGGTTCCTCTAAAGAGCTTAAATTTAAGCTCAAATAGTTGTCCCTTAGGCTGTTGATTGCCATTTTTAGCTTGTAGCTTAATTGCTTTTTCTGGCTTATTTGTTAATTCTTAGCTTATTTTTGTTTGTAGGAGCCTATTAGGTATAGTTTAGCCCTAGCCTTAGCTTATTTCTCTTTTCCATTTGCTTATTTGCCATAAAATGCTTAACAGTTAGTTAAAAATGACTTAGAGTTAAAAAGTGAATCTGTCAAGTTCTTTTAGCTATTTCGTGCGCTTATTTTTAAGTTTAAAAAATTTTCCTTTATTAAAGTTGGTAGTTTACAGCTTATTTATAAGTTGTATTAAAAGTTTTTTTTTAAAAAGCAAAAAGGGGAAGGTGGAAGTCCAAGGTGAGCCAAGGCTCGAACCCTGGACCTCAACACCCTCAACCCTTTATAACACACACACTTACCGCTGCGCCCTTAGGACTTTTTCGTTATAGTCCCAAGTGGCTTGGTATTTAAGGACATTTTGGCCCTTTAAGCTTATAAGAATTTTATCTTAATTAACAGCTTATTTTGATAAGCTGTTTGGGGCTTCTTATTTTTTTAGATCCAACTTAGTTCAAAGCATTTCCCCTAATTTCAGATTTTTAAAAGTCGTTAATATTTATTAATTAATTATTTTATTAAAACAGTTTTTAATTCTAAAAAAATATCAAAAAGTCAAGAAAATATAATTCTTTTTTTTAAATTTTCATTTATCATTTAGGACTTAGAAAAAATAGATTTGCATCCGTAGGGTTAAAATTTCAAAATTTCATTTTTTAAAGAACGGGTTTCGACCCCGTTCTCGTTTTTAGGTTTAAATTCATTGTTAGCTTTCGTTTTTAGGTTTCCTTTACTCATTTTTGCATTTTAATTGTATAAATTAGAAAACCAAATCCAAAATTATTTTAACCATTCAAACGCGCGATCACGAACGTTCTCGATTTTCAATTCGCACCTCGTTGGGAGAACGACTCGGGAGATTTTTGATCTTACTTTGGATAAAAGTAATTTTTTTAGTCTTTCGGAATACGTATACTATAATTGAATTATAATTATTGATATTCCTTATTTATATATATTATTTATATATACTAAAGGTAA
This sequence comes from Tanacetum coccineum, assembly GCA_026074375.1. Classification (NCBI taxonomy): domain Eukaryota; kingdom Viridiplantae; phylum Streptophyta; class Magnoliopsida; order Asterales; family Asteraceae; genus Tanacetum; species Tanacetum coccineum. The sequence goes on from BQNB010000216.1 coordinate 10,762, forward strand.
ATATTGTTACCAATTTGGCGCGCTGCGGGGAGGTGTTCCTATTTGTCGTGTCAACGTTTGATGATTAGTTATTGAAGACCCTTACACTCGGAAGTTATAATTTATCCGTGTGTGAATATTTTCTTATATTATTACAAAAAAAATACTAACAATACCTTTCCTAAAGTATTGAAAGTACCAAAAAAATTAAAAAAACCACAAAACAATCGTGTTGTTAATCGTTATTAAACGGCTCACCTTGATAACAAACTATACAGGAGGGTATAGGCGGGCATGATCCAAGAACAATCGCCAAAAAGAAGAACGCTTTTAAAATCGCCTTCGGCGTGCCTAATTCCTTCCGCTCTCTCGTGCTAGATTTAAAGAGCTACCATGGACTTTACATCCGGTTACCAAAAATATTGTGATTGTTCTTGTTTTTGAGTGCAAGCGCCCTCGCTCTTATTCTAATCTCGTTGGTAATTCTTCTTCTAATCCAACCACCACAAACCCGAAACGTCGTAACCGTAGATGTTCAAAACAACCTTTCTCTCTTGAAGAATCACCCGTAGTTACGATGGTCGATCAACGTACTATGGTGGAATTGCTCCGTGCACCCACCGAGGGTTATGCGGAGGCACCTTGTGGTTCACAAATCTTGCTGAGCATTATTGAGCTTTAAGCATAGTCCCTCATAATATGATGACTTCGGACCAATTCTTCGGACTTGAGAAAGACAATCCTCATGTCCCCACACATTCTATTGTTTTTAAGCAAAACTTGCCACAATCAAATACAAGGATGGCCCTAATACAGCCGAAAAGCATATTGCTTTTTCCTTTCTCTCTGTGCGGGGTGCAGCCTGGTCGTTTGGCTTGAAAAGAACCCCCCTCGTTCTATCCGCACATGGGAAGATCTCGAGTCCAAATTGCATTAACGAATTCACGTCCCCCCTCAAGAACGACAAACCTTCGAATGAAATTCAAAATTTTCAACAACGGTTTGATGAATCCGTGTTCATTAGGCGTGGGACCGATACAAAAGATCTCCATCGTGCTGTCACTCATCATGGTTTCACCGAATTGCACAACATGAACTTTCTATAATGCCTTGAACTCGGTCCGGAAACCAAGATTCCTGGCATTCTAACGTCCGGCAATCTTTGGGAAAGAAGATACTCCAAGAGTGTTTTGACAATTATCGAAAACAAATCTAAAGTCCGCAATTCACGAAACAAATCGATTGTTTCTCAAGTGAAATCAGTATGATGGTAATTCTTCTTCTTCCGATATAGCCAAACTACTCAGCAGTAAAACACAGACGAGTGTTGTGACTACCGCTAGACAACTATTCTAAAACAAATTCAATCAACCCCACCTCCATGCTTCCGTAAAGCCGATGATGAGATATGTGTTACTTGCGTGGGTGCTACATCCATATTATCAGTGTTCGCCCCGGATGCAACACTTTCCTGGAATAATCTGGATAAGATCAAGGAATACGTTGTCATGCATCCACGGGTAAAACTACAATTAGTGGTAATTCTGGTTAACGTCCATCCATGTGTGGCTAATCAAACAGACGCACCGGGTTTTGTTATAACAAACGGGCAAAATAATCAAAACCGTTTAGCCAACCTCAGGCATAACCGAGGAGACATTTTTAATCAGGAATAGCAAATTATCAAGCGCCCATTCACAAACCAAAGTTACCTTTAAGTGAAATTGGAGAAAATTAAGAAAATGAATGATGTTAATATAAAAGCAATGCAAGCTCAAATTAACAATGTCAAAAATGAGTTAAGAAATGAAATGCAATCTTCAATTCAAGCTTCAATGTCAAATCAAACAAATAACTAAGAACTATGGCAAGTTTTCTTTGTAATGAACACCGCTTCAACCTCAGTAACGGGATCTCTCCCCAGCAACCACCGTTGCAAGAACCCGAAGGGTGAATTTGAAAGTCTTACCACTCGAATGTTCATGTTCATGATGGAGCCCTAGCCATTCCTAGGGCCTCCTCCATTCATAACTCCTGAGGAGGAAGAACGTGTAAGAGGAATATAACGGAACCCGGAACATGGTGAGTTTACCATTAAGGTCCCACCTCCTCCCGTCCAAAAAGCTAAACCTCCTTCACAAAGAAATTATGTGGTCACCAAAGGGATCCTCGTCACCCTCATATCCCTTATCTTCAAGAATGAACCAGAAAACAAAAAGAAAAGATGAAGTCAAAATTCCAATTATTGTGGCAAATGTTCAAACAACTTCACATCAATATCTCTCTTGCCGATGCTTTGATTCTAATCCCGAAATACCAAAAGATGCTTAAAAGTCTCCTTTCCAATAAGGAGAAACTTATAGAATTGGCAAATACACCCCTTAATGAAAATTGCTCAGCGGTTATCCTCAAGAAGTTACCCAAAAAACTAGGTGACCCTGGGAAATTTCTCATTCCATGTGGTTTTAGTGAGCTCAAGTGCAAAGCCCTAGCCGATCTAGGTGCTACATCAACTTATGCCACTCTCGTTATAGAAAAAGTTAGGATTACCAGAGCATATTTCCTCACCCAAATGACCTTGAACGTTGCTATCGAGAGATTTAAACACCGGACAAATGCAAGAGAGTGTCTTTGATCCATTATGGAAAAGTTTCACATTTCTGCTGATTTTGTCATCGTGATTTATGAAAGTGATCCTCGAGTCCCCCTCATCTTGGGAAGACCATTCTTACGGATCGCTCGTGCTTTGATTGACGTTCATGGAGAAGAAATGATTCTCCATGACGGTAATGAAAGATTAACCTTGAATATGAGACATGACACTTCAAGCTATTCAACCCAACCTCATCAAGAATCAATCAACATGATTGATGTCTATAATGTTTCACATGAGGAAATTCTTAAAGATTTGTTTGCAACAAATCATCTAAGTGGCAATCCCACATTCTTCACTTACTTCCAAACCGACTTAACTTCACCGGAAGTTAATGAAGATATCATTGATCGGAGGGTGACATTATTGAGAACTTGCTAAATCTTAATAAAACCAAAGATCTCCCTCCATATCATGATAATCCATTGAGTGGCAATCCCACTCCGATTTTGGAACCCGTGACCAAGTCTTCTTCTTCCCCCACTTACTTCCATCGAAGAAAGTGATTTAATTTGGGAAGAATTCAAAGCTTATCTCGCAAGTGATTCATTTCCACCAGGAAATAGTAATCCTTCATCTCTTCTCCCTCCTTTTCATAATTCTTTAAGTGCAGTTACCACTTATTCTTCGACCTAGTCACCCGATTATCAGAGGACTCGCGAACTATTCTCTTAAGAGTTCGCCGATGAACTCGCTCATATCACATTTCCACCGGGAAATGATGATCTTCCTCCTTTATGCCGAATCCGATCTGCGAGAAACAGAGTATTAACCATGATACCTATCGAGGAAATGGAGACTATTCTCGAATATTACGTTTGATAAAAAATTCTCCTATGACAATCTTGTTTGATACCCTTTCGAGATGTATCACCGATGAACATGCTCTTGATTACACATCCCCCACCATGTATGGGATGAATATGATGAAATAATCTTTTGATCTATGAGACCGTTCATAAAATACTTATGATGATCCAGTTGACTCAATGAAAGAAATAAAAGATTCAAAAACTCTTTGATTGATGAACTTGATTCTCCTGGAACAGTGATTTCCTTCCTTCCCCCGAATGTGACTTGGTATTCTAATGTGGAATTTTCCTGAGGTTAGATGCTTTGTCATCGACCAACACGAGGACAAGGTATTTAATCCGGTGTATAAGCTCATTCATAAGAGCCATTTGAATCACCAACTGTGCAACACCAGATAGAAAGTAAAGAAGCTCACTAATACTTCTTTTAATTCTGAGGATTTTAATCCTCCTCTTTAGAACATCCTTTTCCACAAAGAAGTTCCCAGGCTCGGAGCTTTACTCTCGTTTTTGTCCAAAAATGAGGAAAAAGTTTTCAACCCCGGGATTCTCATTTCTAAAAGAGTTCATACCTCTCTTCTCCCGGAATTATCTCATCGGGGCCCCAAAGCTTTCAAAGTCATTAAAATTTTTGAAATCCTGATGGAGATTTTTCCTTGCTCTTATGGAGAGGACATCCGTATTTTAGATGTTGCATGTCTCCATTTCTATCCCCCTTGACCAGCTTAAGTATGGGGTGATTGGTCAAAGCTAAGTACCTAAAACAAGCGCTTCGCTGGATGTGGCACCCCATGCTTAACCCAAATTATCGTAGTAGTATACCTAGTATATGTAGGGTATGAATAAGTTTTTGTGTTGTATTGAGAGGGCTCACCTCCTCCATTTTTACCGTGTTTTCGTGTTTTTTGTTATTATATGTCCTAAGAACCTCTCGTGCACACGGTTTTGTCCTTCGTTACACTAGAGCTTCACATCCACAGCTCATTTTTGGGAATCCAATATCCAAATCAAAACGACTAGATTGTATATAGTCAGTAAGGCCACTTACATAAACGGCTTAGGATTTAACGTAAGACCCTTTTAAAACGTTGATGACAATGTTTAGTTTAGTAATTGAGGGGATCTATCGATTTTGAATGTGCCAGCAGTCATAGTTTATCACGTAATCACCGTTTTATACCACCAAAATACAAAATCAAAAAAAAATAAAGAAAAAAAAATAAAATTTCAAAAATAAAAAAAGTGTTTTGTGTCACAATTTTGACTTACCTTCTGGGTAGAAATAAGAAAAAATTTTTGACTCGATCGACTCCCCCCCCCCCCCCCCCCCCGTGGTTGAAGCTCTAGCTTTTTTTCCTTCTATTAGGACTAAGCGTTCGCGGGATCTTTGCGAATATCGAAAAATGATAGAGTAAAGTGTGAGTTAATCAAAACGAAGATTAATTTGGAAATCTTACAAGCTCTTTGTGTAATTTGAGGTTTTTTCTCTCATAAGCATCTACCCGAACTAATAAATACGTGCTCTTTAAAAAATTAAACTAAAAATCAACAATTTTTGAAGTAAGTCCTATAACAATAAATCTTAAGTTCAAATTTATATTTCTAGATATCTAAAAGAAGTTTTCATCTAAAAATCGTGTAATATAAAGTGTTTTAAAAAAATGAGAATGATGATGATTAATTATTATAAACTGTGCTGATAAAGAGGTTTGCTGCATCTTGTCGGCTCACAATCGATGTTGCAGCCTTCTAAAGAAAGCCCATAGTAAGAATAATAATCCGAGACCGATAAAAGTTTGCTGCATCTTGCCGGCTCACAACCGATGTTGCAGCCTTCTAAAAGGTCGAAGATTTCCATAAGAATGAATAATTGTATTAAGTGTAGTAAATGTGAGTATAATACATATAGGGAAAGATCTATTTTCTTAAATTTAAAATATGCATTGAACTAAGATATTTCAATATAAGTTTATCTAAAATAATGCTATGTATAAAACGGGAAACCTAAGAGTTTTTGAAACCGAAAGTCCGTGAGTCTCGATCTAGACTTCTGTGGGGTTTAAAAAGCCTGGTCACTTAGCCGCAAGGTTGGGATGTGCCGAGACGAAAGTCGCTACATGGGATGATCTCGCCTTCAAACTCATTATTCTCGGGTGAAACGTGAAGCATAGAATTTTGCAAAACGTTGATCCATGGTTGAAATTCGAAATGGCACATTCACCTAATATATATAATAATTGTCGGGAGTGAAAAGTTCACAAGTTACAAATATGAGTAGTGTTAGCATCTTAACTTATATTTAACGGTGATTTCGTTTTAAGCTTGGTTTGGAATAAGTGAAAAGTCAGGAACGATGAATTTATCCTTTTTGGGGCATTTTAGGATTGAAATATTTCTTGTTCTATGATCCCTAAAAGTTATAAAATAACGAAAGTCAAACATGTTAGTTAGTTGAGAAAAAGAAAAAAAGAAAAAAATATTAGTGGTAGTTAGTGTATATATTTAAAAATGGTAAAAACAGGACTTTTGAAAACTTATGAGTCTTTCATTCCCCTTGAGGAACACTTAGCTACTTTTCGAGGTTATTAATCGAGGGGGATCGAGATTCTTAGTTTTCTAAGTGCTTACTTGTGGCATTGCAGTGAGGACACGGCAATAGTTAGTATGGGGGATTTTGGTATGTGCTTAATATACATACCGTTTTCCATTAAACTGGACTAAAAGACAAAAACGTACCAAAAATACATTGTATTTGTATGTTTTCACTTATATCGTGCAGGAAACAGATATCCGACAAAAGGACGAAAAACGAAGCCAAAACAAACAAAACCGAGCACGAAATGGAAGAGCGTGAAAAAGACAAAGTCCCAAAAAGTCAAAGTCAAAGTCAACCCCAACAAAGTCAACAGTCAAAGTCAAAGCCAAAACCGAAGAAATGTTAAATGGGCCCACCCGTACCCATCTAATAGGTCGGGTCAACCCATTTAAACATCATGAAGACCAAAAGGCCCAATACCCTCTTTTTATACAAACCGGCCCAAACAAATGTATAAGCCCATTACACACTTAACAGAGTTAAGCCCCAAGACCTTTTAACTTGTAACATCGTTAGTCCTTTAAAGGACTGTGAGTGCAATACATTGATATATGTTGAGGGGCCAAACCTGGCAAAACCCCAAAACTTACACACCACATGGACTCTCGGTGCAATTTAACAACACAAGTTAAGGGACCACTTTTTCCAAAACCTAAAACCTTTACCCTGCACACAGTTAAACCAAATTTCCCGCCTACACTAATTCCACCCTTCGCCCCCACCACGGTATGTTCCCTACAAACAAAACATCACCATCCTAAACCCCACACTTACATGGGTATTTGCCATGTTGGCAATCCTATGAAACCTCATTGGTTGAAGGTAAACTACAATAAATCAAGGGCTGCGATTGTAGGGATTGGAGAGAAAGAAAGATAGATGGCCAAGATTACTTTGGGGATACCACTCACACAACAAACACAATCCTTGGGCTCTCTCACTGAAGAAACACAGCAAGAAGGCCAAGACTTAGTATAAATATAAGCATATGTAGCTTATTAGTTTTTGTCGAATTTTAGTTAAGTCCATATCTTTATATTAACAAAATTTGTACCAATTTTAATATTGTAATTTACTTTTAATTGTCATTTAAATACTTGTCATTTACTTACTTGCATTGTAATTTTATTAAGTTAATGAAATTTTTCAGCTTTTCTTAAAATACTTGTCTTTACCAATTAAAACTTTATGTCATTAATCCACTGTTTTTAAGCTCTTATTTAAGCTTTGGAATCATTCAAAGCTTGTTTAAAAGTTTGTTTAATTTTCTGTCTAAAAAATCAAAAATTCACAAAAAAAAGAATTTGTCCAAGAAAGCAAGGAGCAAGGTGTATCTTGGATGGCCTTGGTTTAGAGCTTCATGGGAAGCACATAGGAAAGGTTTTTAAGCTTTTGAGAGCTTATTATCTTGCCAAAAGCATTGGACCTTTGTAAGTTTCTCTTTTTCAAAAAATTTCATTTATTGTTCATTTGCTTAATTTGTGCTTATTTATGCTCTTTTGTGCTTATTTATGTTTCTTTATGCTTATGTGTGCCTTTTTATTGCTTAGTTGTCATTTAATTTAAGTTTGCTTTAAATCTGTCATTTATATGCTTTTACTGCTTATTTGCTTATTGCTTAATATAGTGCTTATCTTTGTTTAGATTTTGCTTATCTCTGCTTAACTTTACTTGTTCACCATCTGTTTTCAAAAACTTTTGCTTAATTCAGTCAAAATCAGCCTTAAAATTTTGTTTTAAAACTTAAAGGGGTGTTTGGCATAAGGTGCCAAAGTGGGTAAAATTTGGTTTAAAAACCATTGGGTCATTTAACCAGCTTGCAAAAGCCTATTTGAGTGATTTTCAATCTGTTTTCAAAGTTTTTAAGTTTGTAAGGCTTGATTTAAGTTTTTTTCTAAAAGTTGAGTCCAACTGTGGTGACAGAACAGTTGACAAAGCTTATTTGATTAAGGTATTTTAAAACAGTCTTTAAGAGTTGATTTTAGTGTCCTTTTTAAGTATAAAATGCAGTAGGTAAAAGTCTTTTAAGTTGTCATTTGTGCATCTTGTTTTTTGTATAAATTTGTCAAGGCAATTTCCTAGTCAAAAGCCAATTTTCATTTTCAATTTTTAGTCAGTTAAACTTGTTTTTAGGATCCAAATTTTTGAGCATAAGCTCCTTTTAGGTCAAGCTCCATCTGTTTTTACTTATTTTCCATTTTGAACTTAATTTTCTAGCTTATTTAATAGGCTGCATAAGCCACTCTTTTTTTTGAAAAAAACAAAATCAGCATGTGCTGAGTGCTAGCAGCCTGTTTTCCAAAACTTTTACTTGGCTTATCTTTGTTTCAAATTCTATTTTATTTGCTTATTCTTGTAGCCACTTGGACAAGCTTTAAGCCCACATAGCTCATTAAGCCACAAGGTTCCATTTTAGAGCTTAAAAATAAGCTCCAAAGTTGGTCCTTAGGTTGTTTGCCTGCCACTTTTTCTAAAATTGCCTTTGAAACTATGGTGACAACAGTTTCATAAGAGCTTATTTGATTTAGTTTTTAAAAAACCATCTTTTGAGTCTTGGTTTTGTGTCTTTTCAAGTATATAATGCAACGTAAAAAGTCTCTAGTTAGTTGAGTTTTTGTACAAAAACTGTCAGTCATTTTTTTTTAAGTTGTCAAAAGCCTTTTTCATTTTCACATTTCAGATAGTTAAAACTGTTTTTAGTTTTTGAAACTTTGAGCATAAGCTCATTGTAAGTCAGTCTCCATCTGTTTTAACTTATTTTTCAAATTGGAGCTTATTTCATAGCTTATATTTAGGCCTGCACCTAGCTGTTTGTCAATTTAAGAAAAACCAAAAAGTGCATACTCATGTGTGACAGCCATTTTTACAGCCCTTTTTCCTAGCTTAATTTAGTTTCAAACTCTTTTATCTTTGCTGATTTAGATAGCCCTTAAGCTAGGCTTTAAGCTCATATAAGCCAAATAGCCATAAGGTTCCTCTAAAGAGCTTAAGTTTAAGCTCAAATAGTTGTCCCTTAGGCTGTTGATTGCCATTTTTAGCTTGTAGCTTAATTGCTTTTTCTGGCTTATTTGTTAATTCTTAGCTTATTTTTGTTTGTAGGAGCTTATTAGGTATAGTTTAGCCCTAGCCTTATCTTATTTTTCTTTTCCATTTGCTTATTTGCCATAAAATGCTTAACAGTTAGTTAAAAATGACTTAGAGTTAAAAAGTGAATCTGTCAAGTTCTTTTAGCTTATTTCGTGCTTATTTTTAAGTTTTAAAAATGTTTCCTTTATTAAAGTTGGTAGTTTACAGCTTATTTATAAGTTGTATTAAAAGTTTTTTTTTTAAAAAGCAAAAAGGGGAAGGTGGAAGTCCAAGGTGAGCCAAGGCTCGAACCCTGGACCTCAACACCCTCAACCCTTTATAACACACACACTTACCGCTGCGCCCTTAGGACTTTTTCGTTACAGTCCCAAGTGGCTTGGTATTTAAGGACATTTTGGCCCTTTAAGCTTATAAGCTGTTTTAGCTTATTAACAGCTTATTTTGATAAGTTGTTTGGGGCTTCTTATTTTTTTTAGATCCAGCTTAGTTCAAAGCATTTTCCCTTAATTTTTCATATTTTTATAAGTTCGTTTAATATTTTTAATTAATTATTTTTATTAAAACAGTTTTTAATTCATAAAAAATTATTAAAAAGTCAAAAAAATATAATTCTTTTTTTTTAAATTTTCATTTATCATTTAGGACTTAGGAAAAATAGATTTGCATCCGTAGGGTTAAAATTTCAAAATTTCATTTTTAAAGAACGGGTTTCGACCCCGTTCTCGTTTTTAGGTTTAAAGTCATTGTTAGCTTTCGTTTTTAGGTTTCCTTTACTCGTTTTTGCATTTTAATTGTATAAATTAGAAAACCAAATCCAAGATTATTTTAACCATTCAAACGCGCGATCACGAACGTTCTCGATTTTCAATTCGCACCTCGTTGGGAGAACGACCCGGGAGATTTTTGATCTTACTTTGGATAAAAGTAATTTTTTGAGTCTTTCAGAATACGTATACTATAATTGAATTATAATTATTGATTTTCCTTATTTATATATATTATTTATATATACTAAAGGTTAAATCTTTGGTTATCAGTGCTTATATCGTTTTATGTTAGCTTATTGCTCAGTTTTGATTTAGATCTTGTTTAGATTTTTAAATTCTCAATGATTCGTGCTTATTTGATCTTATTTCTTATGTTTAGCTTATTCTCTTTTAAGTTTTACTCGTAAGTTTGTTTCTAGCGTAGTTTTATTACCATAGCTTATTAGTTTGGAGTGTGCTTATTTGATAAAAATTGTGTTGCTTGTTATTTAGTTAAGTTTTTAGAATACTTGCTTTAGCTTATTCGATTTCTTTCTTATTTAGCTTAATCCCGATCTTAGTGTTTATCCGAATAAGCATTTCGTGTGTTGTATGGTTGTTCTTGATTTTTTTTCAGCTTATTGAGATTTGCTTGTTTTGCTTATTGGAGTTACTAATTTTAAGCTTGAAATAATAATCTTTACATCTGGGCCTTCATTTGGTTTGAGAAACTCACGTCTTGGGCCACATTTGGTTTAAAGAATTGAATTTGGACATGTGTTTAATTAAATTATCTTGGGCCTCGTTTTAGTATAGAATCGAATTGGGCTTGCGTTTAATTCTGTTTGGCCGAGTTGCACACTGGTTAACTGATTGGTGAAAATTGCAAATTTGATATTAACTCTTATATTGTGTTAACAGTTTGTGTTATGTTTTTGTTGCTTTTGGTACCGGTCAACTCATGAGGCGTGGAGCTTAAGAATTTAGTAAGCTAGAAAGAATTTGATTATTTTCTTTAGCTTATTAAATCGGGTGGTTATCGTTCATTTGCGGCTCTTCAATTCGGTCCTTTTTCTACTTTTTTAATTTATTTGGTGTTAGCTTAGTATAATATGTTAGTTTAGCTTATTTGATTATTATGCGTAGCAAGTAATTTATTTTATGCTTGTTAAGTAAATTGGTGTTTAGTGAATTAAGTGTGGAATTTAATAAGAGATTAGTGATTTCATTAAGATCGAAAATTTCACACTTAACAATCTAATCACTTTTACTTGACAAAACATATATATTTTCTTATATACTTCATCTCATTAGCTTGCTTATTAATTAGTTTAATCTAGTTTAGTAGTTTTTAATATTTAGTTTAGAGTAAATTGCTAAAATCATCCATGTGGTTTGTATTTTGGTGGGCACTACTCATCCTAGCGATACTAGAGACACTAATCATCCCTAAGTTTTTTGTGAAATGTTCGCAAAATTCATCCCTGGAGGGATGATTTTGTAAAACCTTCTGTTAAACTTTTTGCAAAAATCATCCCCAATAAGGATGATTTTTGCAGGACATTGTGGCACTCAGGAAAATGCATAGTGCCAAAATATCGTGTAGGATGATTAGTGCCGAAAACTACCAACCACAGGGATGATTTTTTGTGCAGGTTTACACTTTAGTTTTAAAATCAAAACCAAAAATAAAAAATATTCGAGCATTAAATTTGAAACATTTTCGTGAATTTCAAATTCATCTCTCGCCGTGGATACGACACTCGGAAGATAAACTATTACTTTCCTAAAGAAATTTTCTTTATCTAGATCGGGAAAAAACTATATATTATTACGACACGCGTTTGACGTATATCAAAATGGCGCCGTTGCCGGGGAGAGTTGTACGATTTTTACGTGGTGTTTCGAAGTTGACGCCTTGAAGATCCTTTCTCTTTTGAAAGTTTATTTTCGTATTTATAAAAATCCAAAAATATTTTCTTTTTATTTTCCTTTTATATAAATATTAAAAATTCCAAAAATATTTTTATTTTTATTTTTATTATCTTTATAAAAATATAAAAAATTTCTCTTTTATCCTCTTTTTTCGTTTAATTCTTATCTTCTTTATCCTCTTTTTATATAATATTCTTATATAAGCTCTTCCCTTCTTATATAAGCCACAAAGTTTGAGCTTACCAAAACCCTCTAATATAAGCTCTTAAGCCGAGTCATATAAGTTTAGCCAAACATTTAGTTTCGGCTTATTTAACACACATATAAACTAATAAGCTCATAAGCCCATCATATAAGCTTAGCCAAACTTATGACTAGTGTCAAGTGATTAGAGATGCAAAAAGTAACCGGTTTTTTTAAAAACCGGTCCAAAAAACCGGAACCGGTTTTTTTTAAAAACCGGTTTTTTTAACCGAACCGGTTAAAAAAAACCGAACCGGTTAGACCGGTTTTCAGTTTTAGTAAGCGACCGGTTTTTTACCGGTTTTACTCGGTTTTTTAAAATAACCGGTTTTAACCGTTTTTTTTTATATCCGTTATAAAAAAACCGGTTTTAACCGGTTAAAAAAACCGGTCAACGAATTCGGTCAACTAGCCGTTATAAAAAAAACCGGTTTTAATTGTATTAGTATTATATATTTTTAAAAAAACCGGTCAACGAATTCGGTCACTAATATGTTTTCGGGTGATGGCCATGCCGAAGCTCGAAATGTATTAGTATTTATATATTTTTTAAATAAAAGTTATTGTTGTATTTTTTTAGTATGTTTCCGGTGCAAATAAAAAGTTATGATTGTATTTGTTTAGTATGTTTCCGGTGTATTGTTTAATTAAATGTTTGATAATTAACAAGTTTATTAAATAAAAGTTATTGTTGTTTAAATAAAAGTTATTGTTGTATTTTTTTATAAAAGTTATTGTTGTATTTTTTTAGTATGTTTCCGGTGCAAATAAAAAGTTATGATTGTATTTGTTTAGTATGTTTCCGAAAAAAAAAAAAAAATGTTATGATTGTATTTTTTAGTAAGTTTCCGGTGTATTGTTTAATTTAAATGTTTGATAAATAACAAGTTTATAAAAATAAAATGTTCGATAGTTTTACATTCCGAAAAAAATACCGAACCCGAATATAAAACGAATTGCGATCATTTATAACGAAAATAAAAACGATTCCGAAAATTTATAACCGAAAAAAACCGATTCCGAACATTTATAACCGAAAAAAACCTATTTCAAAAAAACCGAAAAAACCGAAACCGGTTATTAGAAAAACCGGTTTTTTTAAAACCGGTTTTCTAAAAACCGGAAACCGGTTTTAACCGATTTTTTTTTCATCTCTACCAGTGATACCCATATAGTCATGGGCCAGGGGCTGCTCGAATGAGACTTTTTAATTTTAAAATTTAAATAGTAAGATTGGGCACCATTAGCCATTGACCAAGTGGTATCATTCTCACAGCAAACATTCAATTTATCAGTCAAAGATGCCATATAGAAAATTTGTCATTGGTTCAATCCTAACTCGCTAAACGCCACTAGAACAAGTGCTCGTTCCTTGTGTTAAGTGCGTGGGGAAAGTTCAGTCGGCACCAAAAAGGAGTGCACAGGGTCATGGTTTCTCTGCCCATCTAAACCTTTTGAAAAAGGGTGTATGTATTCCATAGTACGTGGAACGTAACAATCCAGTTTACATAATGTAACAAAAAAATTGATAAAAGTTAAACAAACAAAAAAGACCAAATGTTGAACCAATGATACCCAAGTTAACCATCTAGAGCAGACGAACGTAACAATATAGCTTACACGAGTCTTTAACTTTTGAACTGGTGAACACATATGCCAAAAGACTAGGATTTTCATATAAAGACTAGCATAGTACCCGCGCAAAACAGCGGTTTAAAAAGCATTAAAAATCAAAAAAACTAAAAATTAATAAAAATATATTAAAAAATGTATGTTGAATTAAAAAGCACAAAATTTTATAAAATATGATGAAATTAAATCATAAAAAAATAAATAGATAAAAAGATATATTAATTTAAAAATAAAAATGATTTTTTAATTAAGAAGTGACACATGTCACTCTAAGATGTAGTTCCTTAAAACGAGATGGATGGTAAAGATTACACATCTCTATATTTTCATAATAAGTAAGTTTTAAAGTCTGAATTTTTAAGACTTTTGAAAATTAAAATATCCTAAATGTTTTATAATATAGTATAGATATAGATAGTGCAAACTTTGTGAAGAAATGAGTAATGTTCCTTGAAGCAATGTATCATCCTACAAGTAATATGTTTATATCAAGTTCCTCAAACTTAAAATTACCAAAACCGTGCCAAGTTTACATCAAGTTCCTCAAATATATAGTCACAAAGGATGTCTTTTTTCCTTCTCGAGATCAAAGTTGATTGCCAAAACAAAATTTGAAGATCTAAATGATATACACTAATCTTTAAAACCTCAATACTCCAAATAGGTCTAACTTTACTAGCTTTAAAACCTCGAGTATTATACGGTTATACCAGAAGTTGCGAGCATCGAATGACGAAAGTGATATTGGTGGAGCTTGACGCAATTCATCGTCCGGCTGCCCGAAGAAAGTTGTTCCCTGATACTGAGGCAAATGCTTTTGCTCAGCAAGATATGAAGTCGTTGAACGTTAGATCATTCATAATTATCCAAATTGCCCATAAAGCGAATGGTCCTAATAAGGGACCAACATTATTATCCAAATTGCCCATAAAGCGAATGGTTCTAATAAGGGACCAAAATGCACGTGCTTTTTCATTGTCTACGGAATGAAGTATATCAAAGATACCAGTCGAGCTGGTGCCAATCTGCCTTAGAGTACCCCGTCAAGCGAAAAAGCAACGTTCATGCTGAGATTAGTGAAACTTGTTAGGTAATTTCATGAAAGTTACTTCATACGGTGTCTGCACAGAGATAAACTAAGTACCTTCACATCATTCATAAGATGGAAAACTTGTTTCAATTTGGTGAAACAATTTAAGAAACTGATTAACCAATTAGCACCTCTCAGGACTGTTGTTTTATCGTCTCTTGACCCATTGCAAAACATTTGCATCCTTTTTCGCGCCTTTGGTGGTTTGATGAGTGGTTCCATTGATACTAGCCGAAGTGGACACATAAAAATGTGACACATAAAAGCTTCATAATCAGCCAGCGATGAATTAAATAAGGTGTATAACATCAAAACAAAACATGTAGTATAAAGTAAATGGATATTTGCACCTCCCTCAAAACCCAAGCAAACTTTTCTCCTAGAAGATAAACATGTCCCATCTGCAAGGATCCAAAGCCTCCAAATAATACTTCAGTCTATGCTTATGCTTCCTAAACAATACTTACTGGATGATGTAGTGAAACTAGCAACGCAAATGAAAACATAGCGATATTTTGATATGAAAAACAAGCCAAAATAAACGCGTAAATGAAGCCACACACGATCATTGTTTGTCACTCCCATGTTTGTACATCAATTGAATCTATCATTATAATCTACACTATTACCATTTTCAAGTCCATTTTCTTTTTTGTTTCTTCTACATCATTGTCCCTTTCCCACTTCCTTTCTTTTTGGAGCCGGGAGATTAGGGATAACCCCGTTTCCCTCTCCACCTGCTTCAGTCTGCACGTGAACCACTGCTGCTACTAGCTGAAGATTTCTTCCCGCTGTATTTCTGTTTGCACAACAAACAAGCAATAGTCAAGAAACGATAAATGAGGGTTCAATTGGGTTGGCGGGCTTGTATCACCCAACTCAAACATGCTAGACTTGTTGAACTAAACGGGTCAAACAATTGTGCTATTAATGGATTATATATGGCTTAGTGCGCGTTAACCTTGTTGTAAACAGGTACCATTCCTGTCATAAACGGGTTAGCAAGTTGTATTTTGACTATTTTCAATTTCACAATTTTTTTTAAACAAAATATAAACAGGTCAGACGAGTTGATTGTTAAGAACCAATTATGCCCCTTTTGTTTTCGTGTTGTATTTGGTGTTACGTTGGGAATTTCCACCCCTCGCAATAAACAACTGTTGTCACTGTAGAGAACACTTAGGCACTTAGCTAACAATGACCCTTCATTTTAGAAAGAAAAAACTGGGATGGAAAATGAAACAAGTGCTGATGTGTGTGATTCCTTACCTGCTTTCCAATGTTGAAAGGGACGTATCTGTACTTGATCATGTGCATGATTTGGCGTTTCATTGTGAGGGTAAATAGCACAAACCAGTAAATAAGTAGTATTGGCCAAAAGACAGGGACGTCAAACATGGAGAAGAAGGTCATCAAGAACGATATAATGAAAGCCTTTGTAATGGCATACCTGGAAGCATAACAGCAAACGATGAAGATGATAAAACTACAAGAGACCTTAAAATAAATTTTAATAAATAACCAAATTATGATCTATGATAATAGAGTAAATTTCAAGTATCATTCTAGAAGTATTAGAGACACCAATTTACACAAAGAGAGTTAAAATGTGACAACCAGGGATGATTTTTGTAGTGGAAAAAGCAGAGTTTCTACGAAAATAGAGATTGGTAATCTAATTGACAGGCAATACAAGAAGCTAGTTCATCTTTTATACTAATACCCCGGGCTACTTCAAAGTCTAAAGTAGCGTGTGCCCTTGAGAGAAACTGAGCTGACTAATAAGTTACTTTCAAATATCAGAATGAAATCCTTGCTGAAAGCATAAAACATATATGTATAAAAGACAGAAGAATGCTCATGTCAAAAGCATAATTTGACCACATATCTTCTGGCTGCTGAGTCATTATGCAAGGTGACAAGGTATGATGATGAGTAAATGCGGAACATATACAAGGTTAAGATGCATAAATTTCACTCTAAATTATAACCAGCACTGCTAAATATTAGGACAATCAGTAGGCAACATTCCATTAGATGAACAGACACCAGCTGCTTAAACAAAACAAAGAATATAAGCTATATGCTAGTTGATAGCACTATATTCAACTAGCTAATACAATACCTATACTATCTATTGATTATATTTGAGAATTAGATCTATAAGTATTGCTAGATGCAATGATCTATAAATTAATTCTGATTTGGAATCTTCCTTTTTCTAGTTCAGAGATAAGTAGCAAACTCTCATTTATTAAAACTCTCATCACGACTACATATAAGTTTTGCAAGCAGAATCTCCATGAAAAAAGCATTACATTGTGTGCACCTCTTATCACAAGAATGGAATCAATAGCTTCACAAAACTTGCTATTTGCTAAAGTGATCCTAATACACATCGAAAAGAATGACCAACTATCTTAGCTATTAGATGATAACAACCCCAGGTTATACAAATTACAGATATGAAAACAACTTGATCCAGATAAAAGAATTTAGCAATAAAAATCCTAATTTCAGCACACCTATTGTACTAGAAGGTCAAACAATAAAAACTCTCAAAGCTAATAATTTCATTGCAACAAGCCAACACGCGTGAATGTTACTTCCAACCCTTTGAGAACTATGCAGGGGATTTCCATAACAGCTTCAAGAGTTCAAGGTAAAAACAATGTAATGGTTAAATGCCTGCTAGTAAGAGCTGCTCACATGCTAGAGTAACAAATACGAAATATAAAACTGTACTAATAGCTCATCTTATCAAGCATCATCGTGAAATATAAAAGCCAAGAAAGGAAGCACAAAATCATATCTAGCCAGTGAGAATATGATACATCATCATACAACACACTAGTTCAGTAGGTTGCACATAAAAGAGATAGTAAAACTCTTACCAAAACTTGAACTCAGGCAGCCGACGGATGAAAGGCTTGAATTCATCTGACCCTTTAGTAGGTAACAAGGGACCATCTGAAGGTTCTAGTTCGGGGTCAACCAGTGGCGAAAGAAACCCAATCAACAAGTTCAGTATGTAGATTCCGAGACCATAGCTAACAATGTAAAACCCTTGCACGTAATAAACTCTCAGAATATACAGAAACACTAAAGCTGCTGTGCCAGACCATCTATAAACTGCATGTGGGGTAGTTTTATCCAAATAAAACTGGAAAAGCCTCGAAAACTGTCTCCACTGATCCAAAGACGCAGCCGCAGGACTGGCACCACCTCCAACACCCTCCATCGAAATTTAGTTTCGGAACCCTACACATCAAATACAATACTAATAAAAACATGTTCAACGTAGTTAGAGCACTTCATATTACACAAGCCAAAACGGACCCAACTTAAATAAAAACAACTGTTATTATACATGACAAACGTACTTCACCAATTAATGCTACATGTAGATTTTATTATTTTAAACCTTAGCTAGTTAGCTAGTTATCGTTGCTGCTGATTTTTGCCTTCTTACATCAATAATCCCAAATCACTGAAACCCCCTAGGCCTCAATCTAGCAGAATTAAGCATAACGGTAATTCATTAAAACTAATTCTTGATGATGTTCAAAGGATTATTTCCACTTGAATGTAACATACTTTCACCATCTTGTCATCAAAGACAACATACTTACATTTTTGATGGAATAATATGCAAAATAAATGCAGTATAGTTTCGCCTTTATACCAATCACTGTAACGTCATTATATGCAATCACACCAAAATGCAATTATGTTACATTTTGGTTGCAGGAATTTTACATAGATTTTTTTTAACATTTCATTGTTTACATTAGAAGTGTGTTAAATTCAAAAACATGTCGTAAAACGGTAAAAGTGACTCAATACCTTTGTTGTATCAAAAATTTATCAACGTAATCGGATTACTCCGTATTAATTAGAGCAAAAAATATTACGAATGATTCAGTGCATCTCCACTTCCCTATCATCCAAACCGGTTTTTTCTTCTACTTTAGCCGACCGATTCACTACTAGAAAGTACCTTCTATTTTAGTACAATTAACCGTTATTTATTTATAAAAACTAAGCATCCACCGTTATAAACTAACCATATCAACTTACATCTTTCACCTTAATATCAACCACAACAACAAAACCTAATCATTATTTACAACAAAAAAAACAAAGCACGTCATGTACACTAACAATACAATAAAATTACGTTACATTTCAGTACAATTAACCGTTTTTATCGATCGATAAAAACTATCTACCCAACATTATAACTTACATCTTTCACCTTATCATCAATCAATCAAAACAAACAAAAAAAAAATTATAATATAACAAAATTAACAAAGTACGTTACACTTTGATGCAATTAACCGTTTATCGACCGATAAAACTAATAACTAAATCAAACTTACATCATTCACCTTTAGCCTACTTATTCACACCAATCACAATAACAAAACCAAAATTATAATATAAACAAGCTAAAAGTACGTTACATTTCAACCGATGAATAAAAACTAATAACTAAATCAAACTACATCTTTTCACCATCAACCTAGCAAGCGTTTAAGAGCGTTTTGAAGCAACTAGTGGTTAGCGTTTTATACAAAATGCTCGTATGGAAACGAGCACTAGCATTCCTATTCTTCTAAATGCTCCAAATCAAAACGCTGCTTCTAGTAGAATTTACGAGCAGCTAGCATTTCCACTTACTAATTATGACTATACATCTACGTTACCAAACACTTTATCAAAACAAAGAGCTAATGCCGCTACTGCTTTGCTATCTTCGCGAAAGATACCCTAATTCTCCTCATTTAACCGCAGCAAACAAGACCTAATTATTATGATATAAAATTATACAAAGTAGGTTACATTTCGATGCAATTAACCGTTATCGATCGATGAAAACTAATATCGTCAATCAATCAAAACTACAAAAGCTAATATCAGCAATTAAGAAGCAGATCTGAAGTAAATAATCACTAGCTACTAATGAGATACCTAAAAACCTAGGGTTTTAACACTAACTGAATCAAAATAACGAAATTCATTATAAGAATGTTAGATATAAAGAGTGATGCTACCTCCGATGACGGTGCCGGAGACTGGAGTGATCGGAAATATCGATGAAAACGGGATCTGTGTTTAGTGTGTGAAGTTGTTGTTGTTGTTGTTACCGGTACGGTATGATATGAAACGTGATAGTTACGGAATATTTTATAAAAGTCGTATTGTGTGTGTGTGTGTGGTGACGGACGGATGTTGACGCCGTTATAAAAAGCAAAAAAGAAAAAGGGATATGCTTTGTTTTAGGAGATTTTATCCGGCATGTAACAGGGTTTTTAGGCTATGATAAATACTCATTGTCTTTTTTAATTTTTTAAAGTCTTTCTGTATTAATTTTAATCTTTGATATTTTTGTTTATGTTATAAAATTTGATGAAAATTATTTTGGAACGGGGGAGTATCAAATTACTAATTATAAAACTGGCTTTCAGGTTCATCTGAAGGTAGATTTGTTTACATTTTACTTTTTTTTTGAAATTATGGTTTCCAACATATTGTCTGACTAATTCATGGGGTTAGAACCCACCGTCACACAGACTCAAACCAGGTAAAACTCTCCCTTTTCAGGAGGTTGACGTGGTCACTTCATGGTTGTTTGCACATAGCAAGAATTGAACTTGAGATCTCACACATTTTTAGAGTGGCATCAACAAACTTTTTTGCCACTGGGTCACCCTTAAGTGGTTACATGATTCTACCTTCCTCGTACTATGATTCGGCAATATTGGGTATGTTGTTGTGACTACTTAAAAGTTGGAAAAAGAAAAAAAAATGCAACAAATTTGTTGCGTTTAGCTTTGTTGTGTATCCATTTAATTTTCTCTTGTTATGCATGTTATATTTTTTAATTACGTTTATTATGTGTATTTTATGATCATTTTACCTTTATCAATTGATAAATATGTTGATAAATGAAAGGGTAAAACGGTCACAAAATACACACAATAAATATAATTTAAAAGTATAATGTGTATAATAAGAAAAAGTAGAAATGTGTTCGATGGTATCAAAACTATAACTAAAACCTCAATAATAATCAAATCTAATATATGATCAAACTAGTCGGCATAGGGTTTAATTGAGACCAATTAGCAACCCTGAAATAAAAGCCTCAAAAATTAGGGTTTTCATATTCAGAAATCAAATTTCCTTTACCAAAATCACCAGAACCACAATAATTAACGATTAAATCACCAAAAATCAAAAACCCCAATTTCTGACAAACCCTAGATTCAGAATCAATCAATTAATTGATAGTCTAGAGCTCTGATACCATGTGCAATGGTATCAAAACTATAACTAAAACCTCAATAATAATCAAATCCAGTACAAGATCAAACTAGTCGGCACGGATTGCCAACTAAAGCTTACACAACTATTACAAGATGATATTATTAGCAATGAGATAATAATCAAACGATCACAAGGTAAATAAACACAAGATTAAGTTGACCTTAATCAAACGTTTGAGAGATAGAGTGATAGATCGATTTTAGAGAGAGAGCGAGTGAAAAGCCAGAGAGATAATGATAATGACGGATTATATAGCCTCAATAGATACACTTTTAGTCCTTGGGAATTGATAGTCTTGCCACTTCCAGAATAACTTCCTCCAAAGCATTAAACAAGAATTCCATAATGACTGTTGAGCCCCTGAAATTTATAACTGCAAAACAAACACAAACTAGAACCAAAGAATAAAGAAAGGATGATTTAAGCAGTTTAGAAGTTAGATTATAGAGCTTATTTATGCTTATTTGAATAAAATGGCTATGTAACAAAGAAAAAAATCAAGTTAGTTACATTTCATGCTATTTGCCTTAAAAATAAATGATTGTAATTGTGTTTTTAAATGAGGGAGTTTGCCCGCGCTCCGCTGCGGGACGATTGGTAGGCGTCGTTATGAGCGTTGGGATTTATGTAAGAGTTTAGGCTTATCTTTACAACGAACAATCTTTTTAACAAACACACAAACATGTAGATTTATACTATTATTTTAAATGTTTAGTCCAGGTCTTACAGCCCAGTTATTTTCCTCCTTGTATTCTTCAACGCCTCTCACTTGAATCCTATTTTAAGCATGTTATTTGTCACAAACCTTGTCTCTACAAGTTACAAATTCAGTTATTCAAAATAGTAATTAGTAACTTCTGCCAACAACCCATCACCAAGCATATAAATGAAAACAATGTATTTGATCATTCGTTGGACTCGTATTTCATTAAGCTTGATCTCATATGCAATTTTTAAATGAGAAATGTAAATTTACCGTAGAGGTTTGGGAGATTTATACAAATTTAAACAAAATATCATCCTAGATGAAAAACACCCTTAAGGTCCTTCTCAACAATGTCATTCGACCATAAAAACAAAGATCTAACAGGCTGCACCTCGCTTATTTTTTATCTTACTATAATTGGTATATAATATATGTTTTTGCCCATATTTTGATATGCATACCAGCAAGAAGAAAGTTTTCATCTTGCCATCTATAGATGGACCTGATCTACCAACAAAATGCTTCTTGTTCAAATGATCTTGTAGACTCGTCGTTATAGACACCTGCAAATAATGTGACGCCTTCTCGACGCTACCTGGATTGCAAAAATATATAAGTCAACACTCACTTAAAGATATTAGAAGTTTGAGTTACTAATCGAATCATCATGGCTATATATGGTTAAGTATTAGAAAAACACAAATAGAAAGTATCATAATACAAAATAGCGAAGTAGCGAATCGTAAAGTATAGGTAATTAGATCACCACTACTTTGCCCCCATCTTTTGAGAGATGAAAATGTTTTTGAGGAACATATTTTTTTCAGTTAGAGAGCTAAAACGGTTCAAATTAGATGAATAATTTGGTGACAGTAAAAATAAATATATGGGCCAATCGCCTTTCAGATAAGAGCGAAAGTGTTCGTAACCTTTTTTCAGTAACAACCAAGCAAAACCCAAGGAATTGCCATAGACCGCAATCTACCATCTGCCTCATAATAAACCGCACCAATCCTCAACCCAACCACCACTGTTAACATACAATAAAATGGTATATAACAATCAAATCTCTGTGAAAGTAGCTACTTGATCAGGGTAGTTATAGAGGCTAGAGGGGACTTTGTTTAATTATATATTAGTTGCAATGAAGGATGATCATACTCTCAAGCCCCTTGATCCAGTTTTGTAACTCAAAATACTATGACCTTCTAAACTGTTATGATGAATGCATAAAAAGAGATGTAAGACTAAAGACTAAGACCTGTGCATATCAGTATATTACTATATCAGAAGCAAACCAATTATATTATAACCAATGTTTTAAAACTCGGGTTTTAATTCACCCGGTTAAGTCACCGGTTCAACCGGCCGGACCGCCGGGTCAAACCGGTTTTACAGAAACTTACCCATACTTCAAGTGTATATAGAGAAAAACATAATCCATATCAGTCTATAAGATAGAAAGAATAAGTAGGCAATGGATATAGTAACTAGTATGAATTGTTTTTAACATTCTCCAAAGATAGTTATGTAAATTACTTGTATATTAATAATATATTTTTTGTTTCAATGTGTCTTATACTCTTATCTCAGTAAGTCATCAAACTAGCTAGATAAACGTTTTTTTGTCTTTTTGACACATTTGTCAGGCACTACTCGTCCTTCCAAACTATCCTTTGACCCCTTTGTATGTTTCCTTTTCCTTATCCCTTTCATTATAACAAAATAAAAACTCATAAAGCATAAATCTCCTTATCCCCCATAAAGGCAGATACCCATTTTCAACCACCATCGAAGCACTGTAACATGTGTTACTGTACGCAATCACACAAAAAGTTGAAACTCAAATCTATCGATCTATATCAAGATTTGTAAGCGTTCAATTACAAAGACATCATGTGAGATTAGATCATGGATTGTCAGTTTGTCAACTCTTTTCTTCTTTTCTTAAAACAGGTGTTGAACCGGCGGTTCAATCCGGTTCTTGTTTTAGTGATAACCCGGCTCACAACGGACCGGTCATCACTCCGGTTCCCGGTTTAACTGGTTAAACCGGCGGGGTTAAACCGGTTTTTAAAACATTGTTATAAACTCTTAAGTAGTGAGTTTTAGTAAAATTGTGTGGTACACTTTCGAAGCTCTAATAGGAAAACTATGCAATGACTTTTTTTCTGTGTGACTTATTTTTCATTTCCGTTCAGCAAAGAGTTTTCCTTATGGCATTTCAAGAACCGAACGATGTTTGAAAATGAAAAGTATGAGGCAAAGAGAAAAAGAAGCCCTTCAGTCCACCAGCCAAAAAGTATAACACTTTAAAATCTTTGCTCAGTTCTAAGTCAAACCGATCTTTCAGATTATGATTGCAATATTAACCATAATAAATTAAATAGGAAATAGAAGAAGAAAAAGTGAAACTGGCGTGAATTGAACACGCAACCTTCTGATTCCAAGTCAGTCGCGCACCTATTGCGATTCTTTATATTTTCATTGCCTTCTATTTTAATATATACTAAAGTTAGGATTCCACAAAGGCTTTGTAAACTTGTTATTCTTGTTTGCTTATTTACAAAAATTATAACACACTTCGTGTCATTACAATTTCTAAAACAGTGGACGACTTACAATTACGAAAATTATAATATACTTATCAACTCATTCCTTGGTACACATGTCAAGATTACTACATAGGAATGAATCAACTTTTAGTTATGCTTTAACTCGGAAACAACTAATTATGAAACGGTCGGAGGGGTTCAAGTTTGCTCAAATACTATCATCCTAAATTAGCATGTATAAGTCATTTCATGATAATTTTTTGGAAAAATGTGTTTCGGTCACCTCAACCAGACATCTTTTCAAAACTTACTAAACCCACCAGAACTTTTTTGTCTTTGCCGAGATTTGTATCTTTTAGATAGAAAGTATATCGTGTTTGATGACACCAACAATATAAGAATGTATTTTTTTTACCCCATTGACCACTTAACCACTTTAGCAGATTCTTTGCAAGTTTTTCCTTCATATAAAACATTTGGCCCTTATTAAACACAAAACTTAACAACTCATTCCTTAGTACACATGTCAAGATTACTACATATATAACATATTATATGAAGCTACTATACCCTTTTAACTGAATATTATTTTGGAACCCAAATCAACCATTTTAAGAATTTTACCCTTAGTACACCGCGTTGCTTGAGTATATCTATTAGACTGTTTAAGTGGTGTCTGTTTAAGCTTTTTTTACTTATATATTATTGTAAGCGGGTTTTTTTAAAAGCTGACAAGTCAAGAAACTGAATTCATGAAATATAGGCCAAGTCAAATAAGCTCATAATCCCAAAAATAAGCTCCCAAATTCGCAAGGAAAACCAAAATCACAAATCTTATACCTTTAGGTGATATTCTAACCCATAAAACCACTTCCCAGCACACCCCATAGTCGCAATCGAACCCTTCGTCCTTTGCTGCACGTGCACTCCCTCACAAAGTTTCATACAATTGAACAACTACATAAGACTTTTAAGAAATTCATGAAGAAGCACAATGTTTGCAATCAAACCTTATCGATGATATTGTTAACGATATGAGCACCCATGGCAACTCCTTCAACATGCCACTTCGGTTGCAGGAGTCTGTTATACATATAAAACAACTCTTAAGACATTGCTCGTGGAGAGAATCACAATGAATTTTACACACTGAAATCATATAGTTTTTGCAGATAAAATCAAATCAGGAAATTATGTTGGACTTGTCGCTTTAGATAGAGTAAGTACCTTTTAAAAAAGAAAATATACTTGTTATGGAAGCTGGCGTCCCGCTACCACCTGCGCCATAACCACCGTCTGCAGAAAAATACAAAACCATGAATCAGTATGAATACAAATTTGTTTCTTTGACCAAGCAAGTCAATAATTTACTTTCGCGATCATACCTTTCCATAGCCATCCAGGGGTAATTGTTTTCAACAAGCTATTGCTTGGATAATTGCACATTAAAGCATATGATTACCATTGTCAGATTCAAGCCTTTTTAAACCACAACTTACTTCCACCAAACTAAACTCACTATCAAAAACTCAAAGGTTAAAGCGTGCTGTAAAGTGTGAAAATCATTGTACATGAGGTTCAGATAGGCTAAAAATAGACAAAAGAGGATATGTTCACCATGGCTGCAACATTAATGAATTGCCCCGCCAAGATGCGGATAATCTCAGTCCTGTCGAAGCCTTATATACTTGATTGTGCAAATATGGACACAATCAGGTTTCGATGGGGATCGAAGAGTTCTTATGATGTATGATGGTTTGCCAAGTCTCGAATAACCTATGACAACACAAATAGAAATACTACGTTAAGTGAAACAGAGGGGGTGTCCTTTCGAAACACCTCCGATGTGAGAGTAAGTATGTGCTTTTAGGAGTAATGAGTAAGTGTAAAGTAAGTAAGTATTCGTTGGGAGCGTAAAACATACTTGTAGACCTTGCCATCTATTTATAGGTGGAGAAATAGACTGGAGCAAGGCTTAGCACAATAACCGGTAATCGTAGAGGTGTCCCACGAATTAAGGTGGATTCTAGGGGTAGTGTACCACGATCTCTGCCTTGGCGGGAAAGCTTTGATAGAGAGGGAGAACGTGAGTTTAGACTTGACCAAGTCTGACCTCTGCCCTAGTTTCGTCGAAGACCTCACAGCGAAGGGTATGGGTCTTCACGTGGCGGATTCCCATACTGGTTACCATCTTAAAAATGGTTTTATGCGACTAGAAACTATTCAAAGGTTTCTAAGTATAATTAGGAGTAGATCCCTTTTGGGCTAGAAGGGGAGGCCTTCGAGCCAGAGAGGAGGGTACGTCATCAAGCCCCCTAGTCGAATGTAATGTATACATCTATGAATGCATTGCTTTCGACTTCAACATTACACATTATCGAAGCCATAAATCGAAGACCTTAAACACGTGTGTCACATGCATTAAATGTTAATCCCACTTGTAAAGGGGTTAGTTGAAGACTTAAATGGATTATCACTAAAGAGTCTTCCTCGGTCAATGTGATTGTCAAATCACACCCTATCCAAAATTTGAAATCCGGTTTAAAGATCGTCCCTACACGTGGACGATTGTAAAGAGGGTTACACTTTTACCATGCATACCATATTAAAACCTTTATTTTCTTTTTACCATCTTTTCCTACTGCACACACAGTCTCTGCGTATTATTAAATCATTCAAAAGGTAAGACCATCATCCTTTTTCCTTTTACTATGAATGCAAAGGATACTATCCGTGTTTAAACTTGTGAACTCTTAAAAGAAGAGTTCACCCACTTTCTTGAACTCTACATCATTCCTTCTAAGTATAGTGTTGTGCTTCCCAAGCGTAACCAGACTATATTCGATGCTCTAGACGGATATATCAGGCTATACACTTATTGTTTCAGTCTTGCAAACCTTAGGTTGCCCCTTACTCGGTTCTTTTATGATGTATTCCAGTATTTTCATATTCACATTTCTAGACTTAACCCATTTGGCTATGCTAAACTTACTACATTTATTGTCATGTGCAAAGCATATGGATGTGAACCAACCATTGATCTTTTTAGGGGTTTCTTTAATTCCTTTCTAGGTGGCAAGTGGTTAACCTTCGCCAAAAGACCTGAGAAACACATTCCTAGCCTTCTTCCCAAAGTTATTACTCGCATCGAGGGTTGGAAAGGTCGCTTCTTCTTTGTTCAAGACTCCATTGTTCCTGCCAATTGTCCTGAGCTTCTTTCCAAGGATAGCAAATGGGATACAAAATCTTTTGGGGATAAGCTTCCTGATAAAATCCACGAAAATCCTTTTTTCCAATGTCTTGGTAGATATCCTACTAGCGTTCGTGTCTTTCCTGATCCTATTCTCTTCATGGCTGGTCTGAAACCGTCGCGGGAGCATGGCCAGCAACGACCTACAATTAGCGTTGGCGGATGGGGTACTTGTCATCCTAATTTCTTGATTTATCTGTTCTTTTTCACTGATATATGATTTATTCTTTCTTTTTGTAGAAATGGCATTCAAGAACTTCATGTACGCTGAGACTGATGAGGATCTTTTTTTCATTCCCAAGGATCCTTCTCCTAACTTTGGTACTGGCTCTCCGTCTGCTTCAATCAATATAGAGCCTCATATCACTACACTAGAGCCTATAGGACAATTGGTAGGGAACACAACTGACTTTGGGGACTCTCCTTGCCGTGAGGCCGTCGTGATACATCCTGGAAGTGTAGCTGGAAGGATGAAAGAAAGGAAATGTAAGACAAGGGGTGGATCTTCGAGACCTCCCGTCAACTATAAATTGGTTCAAGGGGCCTCCTCTTCAAAGTCCACCCGCCAAAGATTTCTCCCCCGACTGATTCTCCATTCCTTACTATCTCTAACGATGATGAAGGCAAACTTTTTCTTAATTACCGTGTACTTTTTTCTATTTTAATAACTCTGTAACATTCTTTGTTTCTTTGTAGGTCTCTCGGATGTCCTTGAGATGCAGAATGCTAATGCTTGTCACTTGAAGATCTCTGCTATCACCCCTCCAGCTTGGAAGGGTCATCTTGACAACTAGATGGATTTAGAGCTGTTTGACCTTTACGATCGTTTCTATGCTAGGCAAGCGGTTATGGATAATGTTGTCAACCGGAGAGCTTGAGAGTTGCTAAAGGTTGTTGATCAGGTGAGGGAAGAGTGCGAGGTGTTGAAGGAAAGGGAAAAGTCAAGGGACCAGGAATGTGAGGATTTAAAGTCCAAGTGTAAGGCAGCCATGACAGAGTTTGATAATAATCCAGCCGTGATTATTCTTCGCGTGAAGATTGCTACTCTATTGGGAGAGGTGAAGGATCATAAAGCCAGCCTGGAGAGGATGTTGCTTGAAAGCTAAAAGTGAGTTGGTTACCAGGCGAGCCTTTTGACCTTGGAGTCGAAGGTTGCTTCCCTAAAGGCTGAAAAGGTCAAGTTGGAGGCCACCGAAGCCTCACTCCGTCAAGAATTAGAGAATACCAAACTAGATAGGGCAGAGGTTGTTTCAAAGGTGGTGCCTAATGTGGCTATGAAGCTGGTGCAGAGTGATGACATGGGCAAGCTGGTTGCTAAACTTGTCTCTTCCACTATCTTTTACGGGAGGTGCCACGCATTCGAGGAGGTTGCTAACATGAAAGTGCCATTCGACATAACGAAGGTAAAGGGTTACAGGCCTTCATACAAACAGGAGCATACCAAGGCTGGGAACGAGTTTGCGACTGCCACATTTCCATATCTTGCTGATGTTACCGCAGATCCTTATGCATCCGTTGAAGCCCTTCTCTCCAAGAAGCCCCAGATTTTGCAACGTCCAGTCCCAACAAAAACCCATGTTCCTGCCTCCTCTGCTCTTTTTCAAAAGGCCACTCCATCATCTGCTCTAATGTCTTAGACTCTCAGCCATTGTCTCCTCCTTCGCATCACTCCTGCTGCTGCTTTAGTTGCCAAGTCGCAGTCTCCTCCTCCAGCTCAATGAAGGTCACCATGTTGGTGATAATTTGGTTCCAAGGGTAGCATGTACCCTTTAAACAATTTGCTTTTATGTTCCTCATGCTTCGACCTTTAAACAATATTTCTATGTATTTTCCTTAATGGTTTGTGTAGGCCACCATATGAACAATTTTTGCCAATCCTTGTGATTGGCTTTGGATATTGTCCCTTCGGGGACCGTTAATGATATGGGGATATAATCCTAAATTTTGCTACTACTTTGTTGACTGTAGTTATACTTTCCCTTGTATTGTTTGTTGGGAAACTGTAGGGGACCTTAGTCTGATCCCTCATATATCTTTACCAGATAATGTTTTCAAGCTCTAATAAGTGCAGGCTCATGTGTGGCCTTATCATGTTCACCAAGATTTACAAGCAGTCCTTCGCTTGTAACAAAGGGTAGCGACCCGCTCCTATCCCGTAGGGTTTCGAATAAAGACCTTGGGGAAGTTAACGTGAATTTTATGGATGTTTGTACAAGTATAAGGCTCAAGTGTGGCCTTATTACATCCTTTCGAACGTTGAAACTTTTAAGTACTTGGTTATAAATGACAGTAAGGCTCAAGTGTGGCCTTACAACATCTTTTGTTGTAAATAACGACACAAAAGATTTGGAGGGAAATGCATTACTATTAAGCGTGTAGAAAGATTTACATCATTTTGTATATGAACACTTAGTTTGCTACACATAGTAACTATCCATCTGTTAATAAAATAGTTCGAACAATGACTTGAAAGACAATAAGTTGTAAGTTTCATATGTAAAACTTACGAAGACTTGTTCCTTTCGTTGTTTGTACCAATGAATAGCAAAAGTACCGTGTTAAATCAACATGGCCATTCTCGCCGTAGAGTACTCTTGGCAAGGTGTGCAATCTTGTATTATCTTTGCGGCATCTCTATGCATTGATGGCCAAAAGTAACCTTGTTTCATGACTTTGACCACCATAGAGCGAGGTTCCGTGTTAAATCCACAGGACCCTTCATGTATTTCTTTGTTGCCAGTGTGCGAGGGACCTATGCAACAAAGCCATGGTGTTAGAAAATACTTTTTGTATAGTCTCCTTTTAATAAGCTTGTATTGCGGGGCTTTGATTATGATCTTCCTGGCTTCTTTTGGATCCTCTAGTAGTAGGCCGCTTAGTAAGTATTCGTAGATTGTAGTCATCCACTTTACTTCCATTTCCGCTTCAATCCTTGAAACTTCTTTGTCATTTATTGACCTTTTCGCTAGGACTCCCACCAATACTTCTTTCATTAGGTGTTCGAAGGTCATCGAAGCTAACTTGCTTAGGGCATCAGCTTTTTTATACTGGTTTCGTCGAATGTGCTCAATCGCGTAAGCGTCGAAACCTTTCAGGATTTCTTTCGCCATTTCCAAATATTGCTTAGTCGCAGGCTGCCTGGCATCGAAAAGCCCCTTTATTTGGCTGACTATCACCTGAGAGTATGGGTGTTAATAGGGTTGACCCGGTCGGGTTCGGGTTAATTCGGGTCGAGTCAAGTCGGGTTGAGAGTAAAAATTCCATACTCGAACCCAACCCTATTTGAACTCGGGTTTGGGTCAATTCGGGTCGGGTTAACTCGGGTTTGGGTCAACTCGGGTCGGGTCAACCCAAATTTAAGTAAAATGACAAAAAAAACTTTTTTTTTACTCTTTTAAATAGAAAATCTATTAATTTATATTAAGAAAAATCTTTATTCGGGTCAATCGGGTTGACCCAAACCTGAGTTAGCCAAAAAATTTCAACCTGATACCCGACCCTATTTAGAACTCGGGTTAGTCGGGTTGACCCGAATACGATTTTTAACCCGAGTGACCCAACCCGAATAGGCTTATTCGGGTTTGGGTCGGGTTGGCTTTTTTGACACCCCTAGCCTAGAGTATGCAAAAATGGCTAGGTTTCTAATTTCCATTTCTTATGCTATTCCTAACCCTGCTAGCAATGCCTCGTAGCCTACTTCATTATCCATCGTTTCGAATCCGAAGTGTAGAGCATAAGTGTATTCTTTTCCCTCAGGGTTGATCAACATCAATCCTGCACCTGAGCCGTCAAAACTCGAGGCTCCATCGATATAGAGATTCCATATGTTGGCCAATTTTGGGTCCTCTTTTTTAGTTTCCATCTTTCTGGCCGTTATCTTTTCATCTTTTTTGGAAGGCATCTCGATGGAGAAGTCCTTCGGTATCTGTTTTTTGGTAGAGCTGTGTTCCCTAAACTCAATGTCATGCTCTCCCAGTTCAATGGCCCATTTGGCTACTCGCCTTGATTTCTCAGGGCTTACGAGTGTTTACTTAATGGGTGCATCAGTTAGAACCATTATCAGGTGTGCTTGGAAATACATCTGGAGCCTTCTCGCAGCGTGTACTAGTGCCAATATAAGTTTCTCCAATGCTGGATAATTAAGTTTTGCTCCTTGCAGTATCCTACTTACAAAATAGATTAGGACTTGCCTTTCTTCCCTTTCAGCAAGTAAAACGACACTTATGATTTTCGTCAAAGCCGCGAGGTATATTACTAACACTTCGCCTTTGATTGGGGCAGTAAGTGTTGGTAAAATTTCCATGAACTTCTTCATTTTCAAAAAGCTTCTTCAACATCTGCTGTCCATTGTATAGTCTTTTTGTCTGTGCAACTTTTAAGCGCTTTGAAGAAAGGAAGTGACTTCTCGACTCCTTTCTAATGGAATCGGCTGAGTGCTGCTAGCTTTCCATTGAGACTATATATATCCTTGAGTGTTCTTGGTGGTTCGAGGTCAGTTACTGCTTTGATTTTTGAAGGGTTGGCTGTTATACCTTGTTTAGTAATAAGATGCCCCCAAAACGGACTTTCCTCTACACCAAAAGAGCATTTCTTAGGGTTAAGCTTCATGTTGATCGACCGGAACCTGTCGAAGGTCTCTTGAATATCTTTCAACATATTCTCTTGGGAGATACTTTTAATCACCATGTCATCAACGTAGGCTTTAATATTTCGTCCAATTTGATCGATGAATACCTTGTCTACCAGTCTCTGGTAAGTAGCTCCTGCGTTCTTCAAGCCGAAAGGCATCTTTCGGTAACAAAATGTTCCTTCTCCTGCGAAAAAGGATGTTTTGTCTTTGTCTTCTTCTGCCATTTGTATCTGATGGTAGTCTTTGTACGCATCCAAAAAGCACTTTAGTCAGAATCCTGAAAGTGATTCTACTTTCCAATCGATCTATGGTAGGGGGTAACAGTCTTTGGGCATGGTTTATTTATGTCCGTGAAATCTAGGCACATTCTCCAACCTTCGTCACTTTTCTTTACCATAACGGGGTTAGCTACCAACGTCTGATTTTTAACCCTCTGTAGAATTCGTGTCTTTATTAGCTCCTCTACCTCCTTACATGCCGCTTGGCTGCGGTCCGAACCTAGTCCACGCTTCTTTTGCTTAATAGGTTTAATGTGCTTGTATTCGTTCAACTTATGTTCCGTGTTAAAAGGTTTCCCTCCTACCATAATGGTTCTCGACTTTCCTGTCATATCAGCGTGAGTCCATGCAAAGACATCGACGTTTGACCTCAAAAGGTCTCGTAACTTTTCTTTAGAGTTGGTTGGTAGTTGTTTTCCAATAATAACCATATGTTCCGGGTATTTGTCATTAATGATTATCCTTTCTTCAGCGTCTGTGCAGCTGAGAACGCCCTTTGTAACCTCCGAAGATGTTTCCCTTAGCTTCTTTTGTCCTTCTCCCACCTTATCATGTTCATATATTGAAAGTATTGTGCCAATTCCTCTAAGGGTGTGGAATTTTATAGCGTCGTGAATCATGGAGACTACGATACCCATTTTCTGCATAGCTGTCCTTCCGAATAATAGGTTGTGTAGAGAATTAGACCTTGCGATGACGAAGTTAAGAGTTTTCGTCCTCGTGAAGGGGCTATCACCTATTGTGATCTCCAGGGGGACCTCTCCGATAGGCCAAGAATGCTCTCCTGAGAAGCCAACGAGCAAAACCTTGGAGTCTACTCTTAGTGATCTGATGAAAGGCTTTATTTTTAGAAAGCAATGCTCGTAGATGACTTCGCATGAACTTCCACTATCCATATATACTCGGTTTACTTGCCTTCTTAATATCCGGGCTCTTATAATAATTGGATCGGAGGAGTTGTGGACACATGAGACATGTGGAAATACGATTTCTCCAAGTCCGTTAATAGGTTCTTCTGCTGACTTTTTTTTCGGGGTATGATCTTTCTTGCTTATCATTAAGATGGGAACTTCGACTGGTGCTGTGTCCCGACTCCCTTTCTTTCGGTCATCCTATTGAGTGTTCGAAGCCTTCGCCTTACCCTTTTTTATTCCCTTCACAAGATGGGAAAGTTGCCAAGATTTTATAGCTTCCTCAATTTGGTGTCTCGATTCACGACAATCATTGGTGTCATGCTCATGGTCCTTATGGAAATGGAAGTACTTAGTCATATCACGTGACTGTCTATTTTTAAGCATGCAAGGAGGTTGCTCGAAGGTCTTTGCTATCTTCTCTGTTGCCAAGATTTCTCTTGGGCTCTTGGATAAACTAGAGAGTAGCCCGTGGTTGGCCCCATGGTATGGGGAGAATTTGTCTCTGTTTCTCTTCCCTTTATTGTTGTCCCTAGAAGAATTTTTCTTGAACCTGTCGGGGCCTTCTCAATGATCATTCGAAGCTTTATTGGTTGCGACTTCTCTTGCCTCAATCCAAGTGTAGGTCTTCTCCATCAGACCCTTATAGGTGGTGGGGAGGTCTGTGGAGAGGAACTCCACTAGGTTTCTTGTCCTTTGCCCATGAACAAAACCCAGAAATACGATGTCCTCATGCAAACCTAATATCTACAGAGTATCGTTTGTGTCCTTAGTAACGAAAGCTCTTGTGCTTCTCCTTCCCTTTGCTTAATGTTGTGCACCGCGAGGTGCGTCTTCGTAAACTTCTTTTGTTGGCTAAAAAGTGACCGGAATTTTACCTTTAGATCTTCGTAGTTGATGATGCTACCTGCTTTCTGACTATTCCATTATATTCGGGTAGAGTCTTTGAGGGTATATGTGAACATATGACAGTCTACTGGCATTGCCCATTTTTGCATGCGAATATCACCTTTGAAGAGGTGCAGGTAATTATTGGGGTCTCCCTCTCCGTCATAGGAACCCACATGATAACACATCTTTAATCCGTCTGGCAGAGGATAATCCTTAATCCAACGAACGAATGGGGTCACACAACCAGTAGGGTCTGCGAAAAGGCCCGTAGGGCCAAGGTTCGGGTAGATAGAAGGCAATAGTTATTGGAGGGAGTGGATGAAAGATACATGAAACCATTATATGTAGGAATATTACTGCTCATAGTAGTCTGCGAAGCATGTCCCCTATAGGGGTAGTAGGTAGAGGTTCCCCCGAAAGAGGGGTTACCACCCTGAGCATGGAAAGGATAATTTAAAGGCTGTCTTAGGGTAACTCCTATATATGGTTGGGAGTAAGGGTTGACATGAGTATGTACATGCCCATTGGATGGTTGTAAATTGATGCGGTCATCGTAGAACTTCTACACGAAGTTTTACAAATCCCTAGCCAGAGCACCTAATCATTGTAGTAGTAGTATAGGCAAGACTCGGGGGGTTGTTATCGTTCACTCAGGGAATAGGTTGGGAAGGCTTGATCACGGTCTAACAGAATTCTAAGGGTTGAGAGAAGATTATTTTTGTATTTTTATGTTTTATGGAAAGCAAGTAAATCATATAATTGAGAGGTTGGTTTGGTTTTAGCTAATAAACTAAATAACAATCTAAACTAATGGTGATAACAATAAGATAAAAGACTGTGTTTATTTAATCATGTATTACTCCCTAGATTGCTTCTCCTAGTGTTGTTGCTTTGTCACACTTGTGATGATCTATGTAATTATTTCCTAAGTCATGAACGAATTACACGAACCCGCCGTCTATTTAATATTCCGTTAGAGCAACGCACCTGTAAGGTAGTATGAAGACTATTACAAGGCCCCTAAGAGTATATTAAATGCATG
The DNA here is from genome assembly GCA_026074375.1 of Tanacetum coccineum. NCBI lineage: Eukaryota > Viridiplantae > Streptophyta > Magnoliopsida > Asterales > Asteraceae > Tanacetum > Tanacetum coccineum. The sequence goes on from BQNB010000216.1 coordinate 46,134, forward strand.
TGAAATATATTAAAAGTGGATCAACCATATTAGGGGGCAAGGTAGTATGAAGACTGTTACCCGATGGTATCCTTTCTACACAATCATGTTTTCCTAGACATATCAACAGCGATACAGACAAAAGCTAGTTTTCTAAGACCTAACATGCATATCCATCACAAGAAGCAACACCACTAAGATCTACATTCTAGGTTTCATACAATCATAAATAAACACAATAGGAGGTTTTGCCAAGCATGTTATAAATAAAGCAAGAATAGATAAGAATCACACAACAAGACATATTGAATGATTAAATAAGTCTTACTTGATTAGAACATGAATTGAAGGAAGTACAATAGGGTTTTTAGGCCCTAAAATCATCCATAACAGTTGCTAAACGAACTAGGGTTCGTACCCTCTTTTTATTCTAAAGTTACACACTCAAAACCTTAAATTTGGGTTTGTATATATAGGAAAATCGCTGTGACGGCGTCGCATTTTAGTCGTGACGCCGTCACGAAAGAGAATATTCTAGATAATGGGTTGGGTCGTATGCTCTAACGCCGTCGTAAGAACTTGTGACGCCGTCTTGGTCTTCGTTGTGACGGCGTCACGTTTTATCTGTGACGCCGTCTCCAGCTTCTGAGGACATTATCTTGAGAGATGTTGGTGTAGGTCCGTAGTCTCGTCCGTTTCTTCTCCAAATGAGCCCAAGTCACGTGTAATTCTTCTAAATGCCTTCCAAATGTGAAATACCTGAAAAGGAACGATTAAGTACCTATTTTGGGCATAAATGCACGATTTAGGGGGCTAAACGACCCCGAAAAAGTGTATAAAATGACACCTCATCAACGTGAAAATACGGATTGTTACAGTCTCCCCGTGTTAAAAGAATTTCGTCTTGAAATTCAGGTTGAGTTGCCTTCCAGAGTGGTGTTGGTGAAGAGGTGCAGATACTTATCTTAATCCTCCTAATATGCGCTAATCAACTTTGTTACCTTAATGTTTTTAACTCCTTGATTATACCATGAAGACCTTTAGGATTTGGTGTGAGATGATGTTGACTTCATATAGTAAGATGGCGTAAAGGTCAACCTAGTTGCTATGGTTACTAATTTTGTTTCTCATGACAAACATGTTTTATGAATACGCGCACGAAAGTTTTGCTCTTTAAGAATATCAGTAGAAAATTGATTTTTGACAAAAGTTTCTAAGGTGACTATTCTCAGCATGGCATGGTCCTTCCTGAATTATACATAGGTGATCAGGCTATGTATATTTGAGGGCTAACGATGCGATGCTCATTTTCATCACAATAGTGCAAAATAATAGTTTATATGATGAAAGCAACATAGTTTATTATTTTGTAAATCAATAACGTGATAGTTCATAAAGTGATGATAAAATGATTATAAGGTTGTTTATGAAATGTTAGCGAAATAGTTTGTCAATGATAGTAAAATGGTTTATCATGTGATAGTGAAATGTTTCATAAAGTTATAATGTTTTAGTAAGTGGCTTGCATGAATAAAAAAAAGTTGAAATAAGATTAAATAAATATTCACAACATCGTAATTTGATAGATAATTGGGTTCATTGTTTTCCCTCCAAAATACTACATGGTTTCTTAATACTACAATCCTTCAATACTAGACAATACATAAATAATGAGGCAGCAGCTCTATGGGTAAAATCTGTGATGACTGATCATGGGAGCCTCGAGCGCCTGAGACTCTCTAGCTCCTCTTGAATCAAACCCAACTGGCGCTCAATCCTTTCACGGGCCTCTCTCTCGTCCTTCACTATGCCATGAAGCCATGTCTCAACAACCTCCAATGATCTAACTCTAGCGCGCAAAGTGATCCCCTCTGTCTCAGCCCTATTTGCTCTCTCTCTCTCTCTCTCTCTCTCTCTCTCTCTCTCTCTCAGAGTCAGCAGCTCCTCCTCGATCTCCTCCACCTCTGTGTGGGCATCTCTAGCAATCGCTCCTGAATACCACGTATCACCTCCCCGTGTCGGGCTAGTGTCCTCACAACGGTCGCCGCAGGAAAAGCAACTGCAGCGACGGGCGTAGGGTGAACAATATCCACCCTGATCTCAATCGGATCCCCAAGATTCTCCTCAGCAGGGACAGGAATAGTAGGCGCAGCCATAACCTGCACAAGCAAAAGTTTATATAAATCGCCTTTATATGAAACCATGCAGGATGCGTGCAGTATGGAAGGTAAACGTGATGCAAGATGATGTATGGTAAATGAATATGCACTCATGGCAGGGATGGAAACGTAACATGGCGAAATGGAATGCATCATGGCATAAATGAATGATGGTAAAATATCATATAAGATAAATTAATGTTTGGATAATGTTTAGGACATACGAGTTTATAGTATTACTTTGCCTTAAGAAATGTTCTAGTATTTATATAAATAACTCTTATATAAATAAATGTAAAATATACGCAAGGTAGGGTAAGTATATATATATATATATATATATATATATATATATATATATATATATATATATATATATATATATATATATATATATATATATATATATATATATAAGTCACGTAAGCAAGTAATGTAAGCAAGTAAGCAAGTAGTGTGTATGCACATGAAAAAGTTTGATGTGATGCAATGTTTGTGAAAACGGTTATAGTCTAGGTAAAATATGCAACCTAGTTCTCTATAACATTGGCTCTGAATACCAATCTGTAACACCCCCAAAATGGGTCACAACGAAAATATGTCCAGGAGCGTTACTTCATTTGAAAGCGATACAACGAGATTTGATTATTTGAATGTAGTACAAATCCATGAATGTAATCTTGTATAGTCTAGACTCTAATGCACATCAGTTAAGCCAAGTATTTATTTCACCTGAGAAAAACATGCTTAAAAGTGTCAACATAAAGTTGGTGAGTTCATAGGTTTTTGTAAATATAAATGTTGGATCAAAGATTTGCAAAGAGTATATGACCAATTCAATCATTATAATAGTCATCAAAAATGTAAGTATGAATGTTGAAATCAAAGATTTGTAAAGTATGCATGTCCATTTCAATCCTTATAATAGTCACAAAAATGTATGTTTAAAAGTTAGAGTCAAAGATGTGTATGACTATTGTATCCCATACAATAGTCACAAAAAGTTAAATATAGTTGGACCAAAGCTTTTGTAAAGTATGCATGATCATTTCAACCTTTATAATAGTCGCAAAAATATAGTATGAATTATCCAATGAGTATGATAATTGTAATGCGCACAATATCACAAAATGATTCAAGTATGTATTGTGATTACAATTACTTTAAGTTCATGAAAGTGAGGCTCAGACTTGTAGAGTATGCCACTTTATTCAAGGCATAGTAAGAGTTACTGGGTGCCTCTTCCCAAAGACATACTGGGTGCCTCTTCCCAAAGAGAGCATGCCACTTTATTCAAGGCACAATAATAGTTACTAGGTGCCTCTTCTCAAAGACATACTATGTGCCTCTTTCCAAAGACCTACTGGGTGTCTCTTCCCAAAGACATACTGGGTTAACGGTTACTTAGGCAATACATAAAAAATTAAAGTAATAGTATCCATGTAAAAGCAAGCAATGTATTTGTAAACGTTTAAAGTACTTGTGTCCATAAGTAAAGCGAGCATATATGTGAGTATGTAAACGAGTTTGTAAAGAGTATGTAAAAGAGATTGTAAATGAATATGTAAACAAGTTGTAATGAGCATGTATTCTTCCCCGAGATTTGTAAAGTAAATGTAAAACAAGAGAAAGTGGGGTTATAAACTCACCACTAGTGAAAGAAGTGATTATCGTAAAATCAACAAAGTAATCGTCGCAAACGATCTGGAATGCAACCTAATTAATTATAGGTCGTATAAGTACGATGTATTTAATATAAATACAACATCATAAGTTATAGAGTTATATCACCACCTATTAATTTTTGTTTAATTTATAAAAGTTGAAACAATATTTAAGTCACGCTTGCTAGTTAAATGTCCAAGTATATGTATTCGTAAAAATATTACCTTTGTCCAATAATTGATTATTTGTTAATAATACTTGATTTAGTATTTTTGTTGTTTATATAATGATATTATAAAAATGGGTTTATTGTTTTATATAAAATAATATTTATAAAGTTAAAAACGTATATAAATATTATATAAATGTTACTACAATATTTCTTAAGGTTTTTATAGTCCAAACAGACCCGAAAACACTCGTAACCATATTTTAAATTGTTAACAGCTTGGTTATATATTTATAAAAATGTAGAAATCTCTTTATAAAAATTAATTAGCTTTTATAATTTCTATTTACCCGAAATCTTTAAAAATTCATAACTCACTCATTTTAACTCCGTTTTACTTGTTCTTTATATGTATGAAATTGTGACGAGATGAAATATTCAAATAAAATACTCACACATTTTATAAAAATATGTGCCAAAACAGTAAACTCAAACTGTTTATAAAACTATTTTTATAACTTTAAATCTTGCGAAAATCGTATATCCTTCGTTTTAATTCTGTTTTTCAAGTTCTTTATATGCACGGTTTCCTGTTAAGATGATCTAACATGATAAAATATTGATATATTTTTATCAGATTCAAAACTGTAACAGTTTTTATAAATTAATTTTTATAAAAACACTTTTATATATTTAATTATCGTAATCTCGTAAAATTCATAACTTCTTCGTTATAGCTTCGTTTTTCGAGTTCTTTATACGCTTGGAATCCTTATAACATGTACTATTTAAATCACTAGAGTTTATAATTTATAAAAATTCATATGTAAACTGTTTATAGAAACTGTTTGGGATTTATGTTTATAAAATTTGTTTTATAATGTTTTAACATAAGTAAATTATATAAGTCATCTAATTTAATTATTAACACATCTTGTGTATACTTTATGTCTTCAAATGTATGCTCATAATTCTTGTCCAAAAAAATGTCCAAATGACATGTCCTCATAATTTATTTATTTATAAACTTTATAAGTAACAATTAATTTATCAAATAACTTTATAAATAAATCAACACTTGTATAACATCATTTCATCATAGATAAATGTTTATTCGAACCATGTTCATGTTTGTTTTATTTTATAAACTCATAAAATAAATCCTAGATGGTGATTAACAATATAACAATTATGTAAACATGAAAATGAATAATTATAAGAGGTTAGGGTTTATGTTAAACCTTAGGAGAGTGGATGAAGATGATACATAAATCAAACCCAAGTATTTAACCCTAAATACTTATCAAGAAACCCTAATTATATCTTTAAAACCATAACTTCTTGCTTGAACAAACCATTGTTTTATTAATACCCAAGCTTCCAAATCACCTTGATACACCTTATATATTATCTCTAAGAACACTTGTATGCTTATAACCTTGCTAAAATCAAAACTATAGAAACCCTAATTGGGTATTTTGAGCTGTAAGTTTATGTAGAGAGACAAGAGAGATGTTTAATTTTTCTAGCAAGTGAAATGAGTGTTTATAACTTACCTAGAACCTTCTTTTTATAGTCAAGAGTATTATGCTAAACCATGGACTAGGAACTGGTATTAGGATAATGTGTAACGTGCTCTCCTCCTCCCTAGGAGGAGGGAATGGTTGAGATTAAGGATAGGACACCAAATACTTGACAAATTATGGAAAATTGGATTTACTAGGTGGTTAAAAGAAGATGCTAAGTACTTGGAATAATATTACTGGAGATTAAATGAATTCTTGGTGTTTTATTAGTTGTAGAACCGGCCCCTTAGAGTATAAGTGTAGAAATAATTTAATTTTTAGGTATTGGGTATAATAGTGGGTATTTTGAAGTATAGAATAGGTATTTGGTGCTTTGTGTCTATGTAGAAATGTATTTTCATACGAAAGTAAAAACGTTTTTCGTACGATAAAAATAAAATATGAAAAGTTTATTTAATTTTTCATAAATAATTATATAACACTTGCTTGACATAAAATTTTATTTGTTTGATGACGGTTTACGTTGTGTTGATTTTTAGTTTACGCGATTTAACTAAACGTTGAAAATTAAAAGTAAACGCGTAAAAGTTTAAAATAAATAGTTGAATATTTATTGATGTAAAAAGATGTGAAAATGTGAATTGTTTCAGTCTCTCCGTGTTAAAAGAATTTTGTCTCAAAATTTAGGTTGAGTTGCCTTCCGGAGTGGTGTTGGTGAAGAGGTGCGGATACTTATCCTAATCTCCTAATATGCGCTAATCAACTTTGTTATCTTTTTTTAACTCCTTTCTTATATCATGAAGATTTTTAGGATTTGGTGTGAGATGATGTTGACTTCATATAGTAAGGCGGCGTAAAGGTCAACTTAGTTGCTATGGTTACTAATTTTGTTTCTCGTGACAAACACGTTTTATGAATACACACACAAGTTTTAAGAATATCAGTAGAAAATTAATTTTGACAAAAGTTTCTAAGGTGACTACTTCTCAGCATGGCATGGTTCTTCCTGAATTATACATAGGTGATCAGGCTATGTATATTTGAGGGCTAACGATGCGATGCTCATTTTTGCCAAAAAAATATATATACTAGTTTTTAATGAGTTTGAAAGCAATTAGTTATTATTTATGTGAATCAATAAGGGATAATTATAAAATAAGATAAAATAATTTGTAGAAAAGTATGAAATATTTGTCAATGATAGTAAAATGCTTTATCATGTGATAGTGAAATGTTTCATAAAGTTATAATGTTATAGTAAGTGGCTTGCATGAATAAATAGAAAGTTGAAATAAGATTGACGTAATTTTCACAACACCATAATTTGATAAATAATTGGGTTTATTGTTTTCCCTCCAAAATACACTGTTTACTAATACTATACAATCCCTCCAAGTACTGAGACAATACATCAATAAATAAGGCAACAACTCTATGGTGAAAATCCATATGACGATCATGGAGCCTCGATCCGCCTTGAGACTCTCTTCTCCTCTTGAAACCAAACCCAAACTGCGCTCAAAACCTTCACTGTCCTCTGGCCTTTCTCTCGTCCTTCACTATGCTATGAAGCCATGTCTCAACAACATCCAATGATCTAACTAAAGTACGCAAAGTGACCCCCTCTGTCTCAGCCCTATTTTCTCTCTCTCTCTCTCTCTTAGAGTCAGCAGCTCCTCCTCGATCTCCTTCCACCTCTGTATGGGAATATCTAGCAATCGCTCTTGAATACCACATATTACCTCCTCGTGTTGGGCTAGTGTCCTCACAACAGCCGCTGCAGGAAAAACAACTGAAGCGACGGGTACTAGGTGGATAACATCCACACCGATGTTAATCGTGTCCTCGAAACTCCCCTCGAAGGAATCAACAGAGACGGGAATAGTAGGCGCAGCCATAACCTACACAAGCAAGAGTTTATATAAATCGCCTTTATAAGAAACCATGCAATATGCGTGCAGTATGGAAGGTAAATGTGATGCAAGATGATGTATGATAAATGAATATGCACTCATGGCAGGGATGGAAACGTAATTAACAAACGGTTATTTTTAATATTAAAGAAAAATAGAAGTGTAAAATATTTTTGTATTTTTATAAAATAGAAGAAAATATTCACAAACGAAAAATGATAACTTCACGAGGAAGGGTCTTCAAAACACTAATCTTCGAACGAAACACGATAATCGTAACACACCTCCCCGGCAGCGGCGCCAAAAATTTGATACAACCCAAACATACTATATATAATATAAGTATATAAGGATGTAAACAATTATAGTATAGTAAGTATTTTCCGTCGGGTTTAAGATAAACGCTTTTAACCAAAACGTTATATCAAAAACCTCCCGGGTCGTTTCCCTCGACGAAGCGTGAATTGAAAATCGGTTAAGTCCGTGATCGCGTGATTTGAATGGTTTCAAAGATTTTGATTTGGTTTCTAATTCTACTAATGAAAACGCATAAAAACATGTAAAGGCAAACAAACAATTATGACAATTAAAGCATTCAAGAAATTAAACACGTAAATGATAACGGGAAATTTAAAACGCGACATATAAGCAAAATTATCAAAATTAAACCCTAAAAATGCAAATTTAATTTTTATAGATCCTAAATGACTTAAAATAATTTTCAGAAAAAGAATTATATTTTTTTGATTTTTATTTTATTTATTATGAATTAAAAACAGATTAAATCTAAATAATGCATAAAAAATAGTAAACCTAAATATAAAAATCTGAAAAATTTATGATAAGTAGTTTGAGCAAGTCTAAACCTAAGAAAAATAAAATGGCAAAATAAGCTGAATCAATTAAGCAGAAAATAAGCTATCTAAAGCTGAAAAGCTAAACTGCCAAAAAGGGTTAAATGAATTAAATGCACAACTTAAAACATAAAAGACCCAAGGGCACGTTTGGTTAAGAGTGGTGTGTTAAATGCATTGAGTATGAAGGGGGAGGTCACAGGTTCGAACCTGTGGCATCCCTTTTTGACAAAACTTTTTATTTTTGAAAACTTTTTGCACAATCTTAAAGTACAAATGAAAATAAGCAAATTTTATAAAAGATACTTTTTCTAAAACTTTATAATAAGCACAGAATAAGCATTTTAAAATGACAGAATAAGCTTTTTTTATACTAATGACTTTTTAGCAAAATTTTTGAACTTTTAAGACTCAATAAGCTAAGGAGATAAGCAAATAAACTAAAACTAACTTAAATCTATTCCTAATAAGAACAAAGGATAAAAATAAGCACACTTATAAGCCTGAAATAAGCTAAAAAGAAACTCAACAGTACTAACTTTGAGTTAGTACTGCTATGTTTGCTAATGCTTATTAAAAACTCAATAAGCTAAAGGGAAACCTAATAAGCTAAACACAAGCCTAAAACTAGTCCTAATAAGCTATAATGACAGAGGTTAACTAACAATTATAGCTGGAAAAGCTTTTAAAAGCTAGAATGAAAAGAAGGAAAAACTGGCAGTTTTGAATGACAAATACCAACATTTAAGCTTATTTTTAAGACACTAAATGGAACCTTATGGCAAAATGACTTAAAAGACCTTAAAGCTAATGCTTAATACTATTTAAATCAACAGTCAAAAAGTATTTTGAAAATCAAATAAGCTAAGAAAAAGATGAATGAAAAAGCTAGATCAGACAGGCTACACTATTTTTAAAGATTTTTTTCAAGTTTTTAAAGAGAGACAAAATAGCTATTTGAGCCTAAGATTTAAGCTAGTAAATGTTATTGAAAAAACTCAAGAGCTCAAAACAGATTTAGCTTGTTGATCAAAGAGCTTATAAAACAAAAATCAGACCTTAAAACTTATTTTATCTAAACTAAATTTGCTAACAAAAGCTGGCTTATCTTGAAAATTTTGTAAAGACTTTTATGACAGATTTTGGACTGAAAAACTCAAATCAATTGCAAACTCAGACTAAATCATTTCAACTGTATTCAAAGACCTCATCAAGCATGAAAACAACAAATACTAGCTTCTTATAAAGATCTACGCATTCAAGCTAGGAAATAAGACCAAATTACCTCAAATACTACTCTAAACCTAAAATATGAGACTTAAGCTTTGAAAACTTAAAACTACTGATTATTAGATTGATTTTGAGCTAGCTAAATCTGACTTAAGAGCCAGAAATGACTTTTAACCTATTTTAAACCCATTTTGTATCTTATGCCAAACACCCCTTTATCATTTGATTTTCCATTTTTAAGCTTCAAAAAGTTGTTTTAAGCTCAGATTTATGAAAACAGAAGGACTATTAAGCAAATAAAGTACAACTAAGCAAAAGCTAAGGAAAATAAAGACTTATTAATAAGCTAGACTTATAAGCTATAATACTAGAAATAAGGACATATTATAAGAAAATGCAAATGAAAACTATTCTATGCTAACAAATGAACATATTAAGCTAAAATGGAACTGAGTGAGCACAGCTAAACAATAATAAGCAAGCAAAAGGCATAGGATAAGCAAGTAATAAGCAAATAAGAGGCATGATAAGCTTAAACAAGTAATGAAGCTAAAAATGGTAAAAAGAGTGTGTACCTCAACCCCTTGCTCAAAACAAGGGTAATTTTACCCTATTAAACTCTAACCTACCCAGCTTATTGAATAAGCAATCTAAAAACCCATAAGCTCTTCCAAGGACAGCTTATCATCCAATGCTTATTTCCTTTTTCCAAACTAAACAATCAATCAAATTAGCTCAAATAAGCTTTGTGGATGCTTATTTGAGCTTAAAGAGTACAAGTGAACATTAAACAGCTTATTCAGAGCTTATTGAGCTTATTTAAAGCTTATTCTCATATTAAGCAAAATTCTCATAAAAGTACAACACAATTCTAAAGTAAAATGCAATTTTATTAATAAGGAAAAGATTACATGGCTTTTAAAGGAAATTTACATTAAGAAAAGACAAATAAGCTGAAATAAGCTATTCTACCCTACTCTACTCCTACTCCTAGATGCTTCAGCTGTGTGAGCTTCTCTTCTATTTATAGTGATGTGAGGAAGGTTCTAGCCTTCAGGACGCTCCCATTGCTTTAATCCTATCCGTCCATCAATAACCGTTTCCAATCTTCAATCTTGACCATTGGATTGTGTGCCACGCTTTTCAGCCAATGAGATTGCTGAGGATTGCCAGCGTGGCTCCCCAATGTGTCAGGCGTGTGTCAGTGAGCTTCTAGAAGCATTGGAGTACGTATAATTGGTAGATTTTTTTACCCTGCGAGGTGTGGGGTGAAAACAACGGGAAAGGTTGTAGAAGAGAAACAATAATTCTAATTTTGACTTTGAATTGGGGGTTTGACTTGGGTTATGGGTAAAGAATT
>BQNB010000216.1:58170-194214 GCA_026074375.1 Tanacetum coccineum
GTAACTTGGTAACTTTCTTAATTACTCTCGGGATTATATTATTTTATATTATATTTTAGGTATATAAAACTACGAATCATCAATCAAGGATTGGGAATCACCCAAGACTCCAACTGAAATTCGCCAATTTCTAGGTCTTGCCGGTTACTACCGACGATTTATCGAAGGATTCTCCAAGATTTCCAAGCCTATGACGAAGCTGACTCAGAAAAGTGTAAAGTTTAATTGGGGTGAAAAGGAGGAAACTGCTTTCCAAACATTGAAACAAAAGTTGTGAATTTTGGCATTGCCTGAAGGAAGTGAAAACTTCGTTGTATATTGTGATGCTTCTCATAAGGGATTAGGCGCAGTGTTGATGCAGAAAGAGAAAGTTATAGCTTATGCTTCCCGCCAGCTAAAAATCCATGAGAAGAACTACACGACACATGATTTGGAATTGGGAGCTGTGGTGTTCGCTCTCAAGATGTGGAGACATTACCTTTACGGCACGAAGTGCGTTGTGTACACTGATCATAAGAGTTTGCAACATATTCTTGATCAGAAAGAGTTGAATATGAGACAACGTAGGTGGTTAGAACTGTTAAGGTACTACAACTGCAGAGTTACGTTACCAATAAAACCCCCCCCCCGAAAGGCGAATGTGGTGGCTGATGCGTTGAGCCGAAAGAATAGACCTAAGCCACTACGAGTTCGAGCATTGGTTATGACAATCGGTTTGAATCTCCCTGCGCGGATCTTGAATGCTCAAGTTGAGGCGAGAAAAGAAGAGAATTACGGGACAGAAGATTTGCTTGGCATGATTAAGAAGCTGGAGCCACGTGCAGATGGAACGATGTGTTTGAAGAATAGAAGCTGGATACCATGTTTTGGTAACTTGAGAGCTTTGATTATGCACGAGTCGCATAAGTCAAAGTATTCGATCCACCCTGGATCGGACAAAATGTACCAGGATTTGAAGAAGCTATACTGGTGGCCCAACATGAAAGCAGAAATTGCCACATATGTAAGTAAGTGTATGACATGTGCAAAAGTTAAAGCAGAATACCAAAAACCATCCGGTCTGTTGGTACAACCAAAAATCCCTGAATGGAAATGGGAAAACATAACTATGGACTTCGTGACAAAGCTACCAAAAACGGCAAGTGGGCAAGATATGATTTGGGTTATAGTCGATCGACTCACTAAGTCTGCTCATTTTCTGCCAGCAAAGGAGAATGACTCAATGGAGAAACTGACCAGGCAATACTTGAAAGAAGTGGTGTCGAGACATGGAGTGCCTGTTTCGATCATCTCTGATCGTGATGGTAGGTTCGTGTCCCAATTCTGGCAATCTCTTCAAGAAGCTTTTGGAACGCAATTAGATATGAGTACAGCATATCACCCCGAAACAGATGGTCAAAGTGAGAGGACTATCCAAACATTGGAAGACATGCTCCGAGCGTGTGTGATGGACTTCGGGAAGGGATGGGACAGACATTTACCCTTAATAGAATTCTCCTACAACAACAGCTATCATACAAGTATTAAGGCTGCACCTTTTGAGGCATTGTATGGTCGCAAATGCCGGTCACCTGTCTGTTGGGCTGAAGTGGGAGACGCTCAGCTTACTGGACCAGAAATTGTTCGTGAGACAACAGAGAAGATTATCCAAATCAAGCATCGTTTACAAGCTTCACGAGATCGACATGGTTATGACGATCGGTTTGAATCTCCCTGCACGGATCTTGAATGCTCAGGTTGAGGCGAGAAAAGAAGAGAATTATGGTACAGAGGATTTGCAGGGCATGATTAAGAAGCTGGAGCCACGTGCAGATGGAACGATGTGTTTGAAGAATAGAAGGTGGGAACGGTTGCATATCGGCTAGAATTACCAGAGAAACTGAGCCGTGTTCATAGTACCTTTCACGTCTCGAACCTTAAGAAGTGCTTATCCGATGAACCGCTCGCGATTCCATTGGACGAAATCCACATTGATGAAAAGCTCCATTTCATTGAAGAACCAGTTGAGATTATGGACCGCGAAGTCAAGCGTTTGAAGCAAAGTCGCATTCCAATTGTGAAGGTCCGTTGGAATTCTAAAAGAGGTCCCGAGTATACCTGGGAACGCGAAGACCAAATGCAGAAGAAGTACCCTCATCTGTTCGCTAACCCTGCATCCGCATCTCAAGCTACGTCCTAAGCTTTGAGGACAAAGCTTTTCTAACGGGGAAAGGATGTCACACCCCGTAAATTCCCGGTTAGTATTCCGACCCACTCCGGTCATCTACTTTAAATTTTATTCGTTACGTTTAAATTTGGCAATTTACCGAGGAACTAAACTGCGTAAAAACTGAGAAACGTCACCGGACGCGTTCCGGCATCGGTTATAAATTATTTTAAGCATTATATGTGTTATATTAACTTTCCTGAGTGTTTCGTGATTTTTAATCACTTCCGATATTAATTTTAAGGCTTTATCCTTTAAATTGCGTTTTTCGCGTTTTTGACCAAACGGAACCCCGGAAACTAAAAATCTTTTCGTGTAAACTCAAGTTATCGACAATATTATACCATAAGCATAAAAATTTCGTTCACCCTTATTCCTATACATATAAAGATGTATAAAGCCAAGCCAAAATACTCTTAGTACTTGAAATTAAATCATCTTTAAACCACTAACTCCAAATTTGAAATTATTGCCATATTAGTGTAAGAAGAGTACAATTGTTTCCTAGGCATCTCATGCATGATGCAAAACCTCTACCACATTCATGGGTCTACTTACAACACTCTTTTCAACTGATTAGTAAACTTTGAACCATGTCTAAATTACTTGAACCATGGCTAGAAAAATTGAACCATTTGGTCCTTGTGGCTTTGCTTGTGCCGAACCATCAACAACACACACCTTTGGTGTGTGTTGGTCACTTGCTAGTCCAAAATGCACCTAAAACCCTAACTCTTCCACTATATATACAACACCATATTCACACACTTAGGGTTATAACACATTGCAAGCCACCAAAAATTTTCTTCCTTCCTCCTCCTTGCTCCATACCCACGGCACAACTAACCCAACTTAAACCTTCCATAACTTTTGATTTTCTTCAAGATCCAAGTGTTCTAAACTCATTCCTAGTTATATATAAGGTAGATCCAAGTGTTGTTTGGTTATTTTTCAAAGATTTCAAGAATCATAAAAATTTGGGTTTCAAGTTTATAAGTGGGTTTTTGCAAGATCTTGTGTCTACATCTTTTACTCACTTTCTTGTGAGTATTTCTTGACCCATCTTGTTCTATTTTGATGTTATTATGAACCTTGTTATAGATCTATGTTTATATCTAAAGATCCATGTGTTTGTGATGTTTTTACAAAAGAAACTACAAATTATATTTGTTCATCTTAAAAATATGTTGAAAGATTATGGCAAAAGCTTATGTTTATGTTTTAGAATATGTTCTTGGTGAGATTGAGAGTGGTTGAGAGTTGCAACAATAGATATTAGGGTGGTTTAAAGTTAGTTTTGTGGTGGATTAGTGGTAAATAAAGGTAGAACTAGACTAGGCACTAATATGCGATTTGGGTTGATTTTTGGTCACTTTTCGGCAAACTATACTTGCTGTCCCGATTTTGTTTTTGTGGAGTTTGAAGACGACTTAAATATGTTTTCATAAGTTGTTAAAGTAGTTTTCGACAGTGCTCTTTCGAATAGATAATTTTTCATATATCACTCACTTTAAAATCGGACTTAAAAACGGCAAGTTTTGACCAAATGAAACTGAAAACATTTTTCGGCAGAATTTGGGAAAATGCAAAGTCCAGTTCGCAGCTTAAACGGGCGATACGGGGACCCCTTCGGGGTCAGAATCATGGGGCCAAAGTATAAAACACGAAAGTTGTCCGAAATGAGATTTTACTATAACGTTGGCAACCGCTAAGCCTGAAAGTCAATAACGAGAGACATTTTTACCACAAATCGGAAAAATAGGTTTTTAAGGAAAACACTAAAAATAGTGGGCTGTTGGGAATTATAAAAAGGGGTTTCGGGCACTTTCGGACGATTTTGGATGTTTTAAATGCAAGCGAAACATATAGAGATTGAGTTATTTAGTTAGACACTATCCTAGCAAATGCTTATGAAAGGTTATTTGAGTATGCGACTTATTTAATATGTGGATTATTTAAATAACGTGCGATTCGGACAGTTTTGGCGATTTTAAACTCTAAGGAGTATGCGATTAGTATTTGTTAAGCGATTTGTAAATATGGAAACTTAAGATAATTAGGGGGACTCTATTAACAATTTTGAAATCTAAAAAGTTTCCTAAATAAAAGGAATGTTTCTAAACATTAGAAATTTTTCTCAAGTGTCGGGATTTAACTTTGAAGTTGAATTGTTTCCAATGTCTTTATTCTAAAAGCAAACACACTTGCGATGCTTTAAAAGATAAACATGGATGCTTTACATTGCTTCTTTGATAAATGCTAAGTCATTACCCGTACTTACTTTAGGTCGCGGCTAGCCCTCCTTATAGCTTCATCATCTGTTGTGTTTAACGTTACCCTTGCTAAGGTGAGTTTTAGCCCCACTCTTTTCTGATTTAACAAATGCTTTATTTCTATTGGGGTGTGAAAACATGTTTGCTTTTAATACTGTACACAAGTTCTTTCGCGATTTTTTCTTGTTTATGTGTTGCCTATGTAGCTTACAATCCAATCTTCTGCAAAACTTATCATGACTGTTAGATTCTCGGACGGAGGGACCGGTTTGAGGAGCACGAGTGAATTAGATAGATCTATTGGACTAATTATCCCTATCCGCTTTGTTCACTTTTCGCATGAACAATACGGATATATGTCATGTCGATCATACTTTATGGTGGTCTTTGGTTTGGGCACCAAATTTGGGCAGGTATACAAGTTGGAGTCTTGTGGAAACAGGTCTTTTGAGTTCACCAATGATGTTGTCTAAAGGATGATCCTTGGTCCATTTCGTAACGTGTTCTGAGTTAGGAGTAGCAGTATGTACAACAGTAGGAATAACATCTGAAGAATATGCTTTAGAATCATTTTTTGGAATTGGAATACCAAAGAACGGATCGTTATTCATGTGTGCAACATCTAAGTCATGATTGTCTTCTTCAACATCGTTAGGAATGATAGGAGATTGAGTTTCGGGTGTTGTTTGAGAGTTACTAGGTGATGGTGCATCTTGGTCAACTGTTGTTGAGGAAGGTGAACCGGTTGATACAGCGGGTTCTGGAGCAACTACTTCAGTAATTGGAGCAATGACTTCAGAGGCTAGGCAATCAACACTAAGTAGAGGAGTGAGTAATTCATCAAACAGCAGTTAAAACAAAAGATCCTAATCAGTTCTTGAAGGTGGTAAAAACAGTGTTGAAGGAGGAGGGTTTGGCACGAGTCCTGAACTGATTGTAGCAGGAGTCATTTCATGAAGTGTGGGTCCTGAACTGCTGTGTTCAGAAGCCATCGCAGTCAGCTCATCAAAGTCTACATGAATTGTTTCGATAATACGTCTGGTACGTCGGTTGTAAATTCGGAATGCTTTCTTTGTGGGTGCATAGCCAATGAAAATACCAATATCAGCCTTCGGTTGTAACTTACCCAAGTTCTCACTATCATTTGTCGGATAGCAGAGTGCACCAAATACATGGAAGAACGATAAGTCAGGAAGTTTGTCATGTAAAAGCTCATATGGTGTTTTGCCGTGACGAAGACGTATGATGGAACGATTTTGGGTGTAACATGCGGTAGCAACTGCTTCTGCCCATAAGAATAATGGAGCTTTTGCATAAATCAACATTGTGCGGGCAGCTTTAATTAGCGTACGATTACGTCTTTCAACGACACCATTTTGCTGTGGAGAGCAAGCAACAGATATTTCATGAGAGATGTCAACCTTCTCATAATATTCACGCAAAGTTTGCTTAACAAAATCAGTTTCATTATCTGTTCTGATTCGTCGGACAGGTACTTTAAGTCGCACTTGGATCATCTTGAGAAACTTGATTATAAAATATGGAGCTTCATCTTTTGACCTTAAGCACTTAACCCATGTAAATCAAGAGTAATCATCGACAATGACAAGGATGTACTTTTTTCCATTAACACTTGCGACACGCATTGGTCCACAAAGATTCATGTGCAAAAGATAGAGTTTTTCTTGGTTGGTGTCTTTAGATTTAGGTTTGTGGGGTTTCTTCTTGCTTTTGCCCATTGCACATGCAGAACACAGATGGTCCTTTTCAAACTTTAGCTTAGGGAGACCTCGAACAAGACCATGTCTAGCTAAATGGTTGATTGCACCAAAGTTCAGATGAGACAGACGTCGGTGCCATAGCCAGGACTTAGTCTTTGAGGCCTTTGACAAGAGACATATAGGAGAGGACGCCATCATATCTCCAAGAGACATGGTATTACGGATTGTTGCCTCGAGATCCAGTCAATAGATCAACACCTTCTAAATTACGAATGAAGCAGGTGTGTTGACGAAAAGCAACTTCAAGGTTCGAATCACAAAATTGCCCAACGGAGAATAAGTTATGTCCAAGTCCTTCCACGTAGTAAACCCTTGATATCGTAACATTCCCAATCTGATAATCACCATATCCCAATATCTTTGCCACGTGATCATTTTCGAATTTGACTGTACCCAAAAACTTATTGACGAAATTGGTGAGCTGAGAGCGATCTCCGGTCATATGCTTGGAGCAGCCAGAGTCCAAATACCAAAGAACAATTTAGACGACCTGCATTCATCAAGAGAGGAAGATGGAACATCAGAAACTATGGATCCCCAAGATTGACTGGGTTCCTTTTTGTTAGCAGATACAGATTTAAGAACCTTAGATTTGCTAACAGGAACATTAGTTTTAGATTTCCTAGGTTTCCGTGAGTAAACCAATGTTACGACAGGTTTAGATGTTTCATTATCTAGAGCAGTTGGTTTCCTAAGGGGTACTTCAGTAGTTGTGGTAATCCTAGTTAAAGGGCACGCATTTCCTACTATAGTGAAGGTCCGACCAGTAGGTCTCCAGATATATCCAATATTTGTAAACACCTTTCCTGTTGGTTTCCAAACTTTTCTCTTTGAATTTTTCTTAACAGATTTAGATTTAGTACGAGCATTCACATTATTGATAAAATCAAGAACATACAAATCATGATTATCAGAAAGCATGCAACCATTACACTTAACACATTTAAGTTCAGAATTCGCATTAAGCTTGGAATGCTGCACATGAGCAGTTCCTTTAGGTTCAACAACACAATCTTTATTTTTCAAACTAGATTTAACTTTCCTAGGGTGGGCTTCTACTTTATTCTTCTGAGTACTACTTGGTGTTTGCTGAATCTTATCTTTCTTTGTATTGCCTGAAGGCTGTGATCCGCTAGCACTAGTAGACGGTTTTACTCCTGTAGAAGACAACATAGGTTTGTTAGAAACTAAGTTCGATGAAGAAGAGGTTTTTGTGTTTGTGTTTCCTGAAGATGTGACGGGCTCAGTGAATCTAACTCTTTTGTCCTTGTTCTTTGGGGTCACAGCCACTACTTTTCCATCAGCATTGTTGATACTAGGGCAGGTTTTACTGATGTTTGTAAGCAACTCCTAAATTTGTTTAGCATACCTACAGGCAGATTCTAAGGATTAATCTAGTGGATATTTTGATTTAACATGTTCAACTAGATCCCTAAGAACTGTAGCTTCTTCCTGAGTGTGCTTAATATAGGCAGAGTGAGCTGTCTTTTTATTTAACAATTTAGGGGTTATTGGTTCCACATCAATCTTAAGCATTTCTGGATCACTAGGGTGTTTTGTAACATCATTATCAACTAGAGCTTTTCCTTTAAGTTTTCTTAAATCATCCTTGAGAGTTGTAATTACCAAAACTTTTTCCTGAAGACTAGCATTTAAATCAGAAATTTCCTTAGACTTTAGATTGACTTGATTAATTAAATTATCACATTTTTCTTTTGATCGAATACGTGTTGGTTTAATCGAGTCATAAAGTTGCTTATATGTCTGTTTCAAATGCTCATTTTCTGCAATAAGCTTTGACATCCTATGATCCAATTCAATATTTATAGTTTCAATCTCTTCTAAGTCCTTTTTAATCTTATCCTCATTCATTTTTCCACTTAGAGATTTAATTCTCTCTTTCAACTTCTTTATGACCGAGTCTTTCTCTTGGGATTGAGCTTTCAATTCATTTAATTCAAATAATTGATCAAAACTTGGAGCATTTTGATTTGAAACAGAATTTTCCCTTTGAAAAATTTCCTGATTAATTTGAGAATCAACTTCTAAAGAGATGCAATGTTTTTCAAGAGTGGTAAAACTTTTGAACAATTTATCGTAAATCTCTTTTTCAACTAAATCCTTTTTGTTGAGAAGCTCAGTCTCAAGTTTGAAACACTTTTCACATTCATGCATATTCACAGAAGCAATATCCATAGAAGAATTCATAATTATGTTCACAATATCTTTATTAATGACTTGTTCCAAGAGTCGTTCATTTTCATTCAAAACTTGATTCATTTTCACTTCAAATGTTTTAGACTCTAAACGATGTTGCTCCACAGCCTGTTCCATTTGATGGAAGACATTTTGGACTTCAGAAAGTTCATCAATCAAATATTGATCGAATGTATTAAATAAGTCCTTCAGAGCTTTTACAAATGGAGTTATTTCATCCCTAAAACAAGCTTTTGTATGTTCGAACCCCCATGAGCCCTCAGTTATAGCTGTGGGTGTGGTTCTTTCTTTGACAACCATGTCAAAACCAACAAGATGGTATTTAAGTTTCATCAAACTCGTATTAACCATGCTGACTTTAGGAAGTTCTTTTGGAACCTCAACTTTGGTGGGTCTACTAGAAAGAGTGGGTTCTGAAGAATTCACAGAATTCTGAGACCAAAAGGCTTGTTCAGCAGATAATTCAGTTTGTGGAATAAATCATTTTTCAAAATCTTAAGAAAGTTGATTAAGGACAACATAATTGGCTGGTGTAGTATTAACTTTCTTTTCTAACATCATAGGATCTTTTTGTTTTAAAATCATTTTTGAACGACTCTCTTCAGCAAGCATTAGGGTCTCTTCGGAGTCAGGAATCACAATTGCACTCGTATTCTTGATTACAGTACCATCATAAAGCTTTGGTTCCAACTGCTGAGCTTTCTTCATATAGAAAGGATTTTAAAAACCTAGAGCTTGTTTGGTGGTATGATCATAGAAAAACTGAGATTTCGTCAACATGTGAACAGTTTGTGCAGATTGATCTCTTTTAAAAACAATATTATCTAACTATTTGATTCTCTTTTCTAAGGCAATCTCTCTATCTATGTTCCTAGATTCTTCTTTCTTAAAATCATTTTTAAGAAGAATAACTGTTTGCATTAAAGATTCCTTTTCTTTTAAATGTTCAGAAAGAGTTTGTATAAGACGATCAATCTCTACAGACTATGCACATGAATCTGAAACGTTATCATTACTCCTTAAATCAATATTTTGTCCTTCTTTCAAAATTTTAACTTGTTCCTTATATCTTTCAAGCTCGGCAGTTAAAGTATCATTGACACTTTTATTGTCCAGATTTATCTTCGTACAATTAACTACTTGGGTTTTCAGTTGTTCAATCACAGATAATATCAGTGCATTTTGTTGTATAGAAGAGTTAGAATTCTAAATAGCTGCCTATTGTGATTCAGTCACATACTGAGAATAAGGAATGATATTGCTATCACTGATTATTTTAGTCTTTGAATGGTTTACAACATTCGACTGTTCGGAAGACGGCATCGCCTGCACAGCTTGATTAAGCATATTATTATTTACATTATCATGATTGTTTACCTCAGCGAGAGCATCTGAACCATAATGAGATAAATTTTCCATGAGAGCAACTTTGGCAGTGTTAAGTTCATCACAATCAGAGTCATATGCATCCAAATCATCAGCTTAATAAGCAGCATTGTGAGTAATGACAGTATGTGTGGCTTGACCTTCTGCAATTCCTAGATCTGCCAAAAATGCTAGTTCTTCCTCATGTAGAATTTGACCATTTGCTTAAGCTTGTACCAGCAATACTTTATCCTTAAACCATGAATCATCCCGTTTTCTCTTTGGTTTAGTGCACTGTTTAGACATGTGTCCTTCCCCTTTGCAGTTGTAACAAATAACAGTCCTTTGTTTCCTAAAATTGCTTCCACTTGCTCATGGAGTGTAGGTCCTTTGAGTACCCGCAGCAAAAGAAGTTTGTCTCCCTTGAATTGGTTGTAAGGTCACTCTCCCATCATTAATGATAGCTTGTTGCCTAGGGTTTGACAAATTCCTCAGCTGATTATTGGTAGTGGGGTAGCAGGAAGTGACAACAGCAGTCAAGAAAGACATCATGTGATTGATGGCATCAATGGGATCATCACCTTTCTGGAACACTGAAACAATTAGATCCGAGTCTGGTTGGGAAAATTCAGGTTGTTGGTTAACTGTGGGAGCATATTCCAATTAAAGGATAGATGATGATGGAGAATAAACGTTGTGGTGAACGGATGATTGATAATCGTTGGATGAATAAGTGATTGAAAGAAGTGTTGATGATTGATGAGTTAGGTATTGTTGAGATTGATAAGGTGATCCATACTATGGAGACTGATATGGTGAAACTTATGGTTGAAATTGAGTATTTTGGTATGATTTTTGATGAGTTTGATAAGGAGACTGGGTCATCTGATGGGTTGCAACCAAAGCAAGCGGATCTGAGTTGCGTTCATGCATTAAACGAACCTCATTTGCATGAAATTCATGTTGTCCCAAGTAAGCATGAAGTTGATCAATGTTAGTTGTGTGCAAATCCCGAACCAGTTTGACATCTATCATAAATTGACTCCACTCGGGAGGAAGAGTATTCAAAAACTTGGTGCTCACTTGAAATTGTTCCAGTTTCATATTGTAGATGTTCATGTCATTGAGTAGTAGTGAAAATCTCAAGTAGAAATCATGTAGTGTTTCCCCTTCTTATAAGCAAACTTATCAAATTCATCATAAAGCTTACACTTTTTTTCCTGTTTCGTCAATGAAATTCCTTGCATGAGAAGTTGAATTCTTTCCCAAAGTTCCTTGGAGACTTTATGATTGCTAACAAGTGCATAGACCTCTGGTGGTAATCATTGGAGAATGATATTGGTTGCCTTGACATCACAATCAGCTTGAATTGCTTCCGTGACAGATAACTCAGTATATTTCTTTGGTCTAGTCACTCCATTCTCCTCAATTGTAGGCCAGATGAGTAGACCATTTTCAACGGATTCAAGGATCATTCGTCCATGTTGTCTATTCATCATGTATAACTTCATTCTGCTTTTCCAAGAATTGTACAAGTCCTTTTCCAACATAGGTGGACGATTATCAGCACCCGAAAGAATCGTTTTGTCAGCAAGAGTCGTCATTGAGAAGTTTGTATGTTAAAAGATTACTTGTTTGATCGACCGGTGGTAGAAAGAAATTGTGTTTAATTAAGTTATCTTTTAAGTGTTTTAAGTCTTGAAACTACACGGAAATTTACAATTCTTGACAAAACCGGGAAAACAAGTTAATGTTTCACGGGATTTTACAAGTCAAATAAATAAACCATATAATTTAGAAATTAGAGTTGTTCGGTTCAGACTAGTGTTAGTTGTTCGGTTTTGACTAGTAAAAGTTGTTCGGTTCCAACTAATAAAAGTTGTTCGGTTTCAACTAAGAAAAGTTGTTTGGCTCCAACTAATAAAAGTTGTTCGGTTTCAACTAAGAAAAGTTGTTCGGTTCCAACTGGAAACTAGTTGTTCGGTACAACCTGGAAACTAGTTGTTCAGTACTAACTAACTTGAGTTGTTCGATACTAACTAACTTGGGTTGTTCGACACAAGTTGTTCGGTACAAGTTGTTTGACACAGGTTGTTCGATACAAGTTGTTCGATAGAGGTTGTTCGATACCAACAGAGACGAAACTCAAAAACTCAAAAACACAAAAAGACACCTTTTTGATGGGTTTTTTTGCAAAAAAAATCTTGTACAACTAGTGTTACTAACCCTATAGGAACAAGAAAAATGAAAACTTTAAGGTTTTTAAGCCAAAAAATTTAAAACCAAGATTTTGTTATTTGTAAAGGTTTTTGAACACAAAAGTAACAAAAATGATATTTTTCTTGATTCTAAGCTTGTACACCTATATCATAAATATACTAGATCAGATTTACCAAAGTAAATAAATCTTTAGTGTACACTATTGCTTCGAAAATAAAGAAAAATATGAAGTAAAGGACTATTTTTGCGAGTAGAAACACACGAACCAAAAGAAAAACACAATAACTAAGCACACCACTCCATGGCTCTTGATACCAATTATAGAATATTATTAATCTATAACAACAAGAACTAGAGAGAGAAAGTGGGAAGGAAGGATGTATTTTCTAGTGAGAAAAAGTAAAGAACATGAAAATGCATTAAGTGAAAATGAAACATACAACCAACCAACCACCTCTCCAATGCATGAAGAGGTGTTTATATACTTACAAGGGGCGGATGGGCCTTGGCTTGATGGGCTTATCCATGGGCCTTGGTCTAACTACCTATGTAAGTTTCTAAAAATTACTTAACGAGCTAACGACTGTTATCTATGGAAGTAACCGACACTTTCGTGTTCCTAACATGGAGAGTTTGCTTGGACAAGTTACCTATGAGATTAAACCTTTCTCTTAGAGGTGTCGATATCCCCTCTATTCTTTGTCCTCTTTGTAGCATTACAGTTGAGTCCTCCTCGCATCTCCTTTTTTCTTGTCATTTGGCTCGGCAGTTGATGTTTAAAGTTGCTCGATGGTGGGATCTAGATTTTTTGGCCCTTAACTCATATAAAGAATGGCTTATTTGGTTCAATAATATCCGTTTATCTAATAGGCTCAAGGAGATTTTAGACGGCACTTGTTATGTCATGTGGTGGGTTATTTGGAATTTTCACAATCAAGTCTTGTTTGGAAGCAACCATCCACGTTTGGAAACTCTTTTTGATGACATAGTTCGATTATCGTATACTTGGTGTTCTAATAGTTGTAATTTTAATTTTGATTGGATCTCTTGGATGAAATATCCTAGTTCCTTTTCTTTATAATTCCTTTTAGCATCTTGCTAGTTCTAATAAAATTGCCGTTAAAAAAAGAACCACTGGTATATGTCTGCCCATTGTTAACACCTAAAGTTCTCATATTGTTAGAGTCTTTTTCTTTTTTAATCTAAATAATTGTTATAAATTTTTTATTTTAATTAGTATAAACGGGTAAATGTATAAGTATTTTCCCATGAATTATAAGAAATTATAATCAAAATTGGAAAATGTTAAGAGGTTTTTTCATCCTCGAAGTTAAATTTCGTAAAACCATCTCGGACCCTTCTAATCACCAATTTTAAATTGTAAAAAAATAATTTTTTTTAGTGAGGAAGTTGAAAACCAAAAAACCACTAAAATGAGTTAACTATTAAACTTTTTACCCACCGAGTTCCATATTTATACCGGATGGCTGGCCCTAAACCCCTTCCCTTATCCTACAATGATTAAAAAGCATAACGAACATTAATGCAAAACGAACATTTATTTTGAGACATATTAAAATAACAATGTAAATACTTATTATATAAAACGGAACAAGTACATGAAAATAAAGATAAATGTATACAACATAGCTTGTATATGAAAATACAAAGGTAACCATTGTATATTGTATATCTAAACTATTTATAAAGCACAAATCACTTTTTGAGCATAAATGATTATGATAGTTGAAAATTGAAATTCAATAATACAAATAATCACACATATTATACAACCAATTAAAACACAACCTATAAAAGTTTTAAGTAATACAAGTCATAAAGCTAAGTTTACAACTATTTAATGCATAAATACATTAAATCAACACATATAATTACAGTAATATTCTTCTTAAAACACTCACCATTCAAAAGTAAAATTATATTTTCACATTGTACAATCTAAACAAGCTACAATTGACTACAAAATGTAAAAATGACTTTTCTTGTTTTAATTGATAAAGAAATTGAAAATTAAACGCTAAATATTTAAAACACAAAATATTAACAAATTAAACACACAACTAATGTTATTTTTAAATCACTCTTAAATCAAATCTATGCTACATATATTGCAAAAACCTCTCTCTTCATTGAATTCAATTTTTTAAGTCAAATTTTTATATATGTTGTACAACATTTTATGCAAACAATAAAATTCTGTCACACATCTCTCTTTTCATTCAATGCAAAAAATTAAGTAATACAAAGATTGATGCACATTGTATAATCTTTAATGTAAACAACAAAGACTTGAAATTAAATAATACAGACACTCATGCAATATGTACAATTAACCAATTCATAACACATACTTATTGATTGGTCAACACATTTAATGTTATTCTTAAAACACCCATTACTAATTAATGTAATTTTTAAGACACCCCTAAAATGAAAAGTACATGTTATTATATACATTATACAAACTAATAAAACACACAAAGTTTTATACAATTTATATGCTAATACATATAGTTTTGAAAGCCGTACTGGGCCAACGGGTTCAACTGAGAACATGAGCGGTCATCGGTTCGGCTAGCAAATAAAAGCCGCCTGAAAATGAACCAGAGAGAACAGGTTAGAACCTATAAAAATGGGTGAACCGAGCCTGATCGGGGTTATTTTCCTTTTGTTTTTCTCATATTAATCACAGGGTACCCGCCGCCGCAACGCGCGTGTACCCTGCTAGTATACTTTTAAATATAAATATTGTACAAACTAATAAAACACACAAAGTTTCTTACAATTTATATGTTAACAAGTTGATAGTATATATAATTTTGAAACCAAACTGTATCAATGGACTTAACCGAGAATCAGAGTCGTCACTGATTAGGCTAGCTAATAAAAACCGTCTAAAATCAAATCAAGCAGGACCAATAAAAACAAGTAAACTGGACGTGATCGGTGTCAATTTTTTCTTTGGGTGCTACTATTGGTACCCATGGCCCACTGAAAAGTATCAAAAAGTACCAAAGATTCTTTTTGTACCTTCCTTTTTATAGTACAACGCAGTTTTATATCAGCTTCGCTTCTGTTGCGTATTTTTTGATAATTTCATACTTTTGACTTGTTAAACTTTATAATTTTTATTCCGTACTTTCAGTTTCACAGTTTTATAACATAAACAAAATTATAAAAATTTAAAAATTAATTAAAACGATAAAAAAAAGGAAAAACAAAAAAGTACAAATGACTTTTTAAAAAAGATATTAGTATCATGTGACCCTTTTCTTTTTTCTCGAGTTAATCACAAAGCGTCTACGAATACCTACTAGCTTACATCGAATGAATCAACAAAATAACAAAAAGCAAATAGTAGAATAATATAAGTAGGCTTGGGAGAGACGGGTGTGTGGTTAAAGTGACAGCTAGGTTAGTGTTGTAAGTGACAAGGCATTATAAAAGGGTGCTATTATTGGTATCCCTTGCCCGTTAAAAATATCAAAAAGGTACAAAGATTTCTTTTATATCTTTATTTTTATAGTGCATCGCAGTTTTTTATCAGTTTATGTTCCGTAATTTTTAACAGTTTTATACTTTTGACATGTTAAACTTTATATTTTTCATTCCGTTTTTTCCGTGTCACAGTTTTATAACATATATAAAATTATAAAAATTAAAAATAAAAATAAAATCAAAAAGCATTGTACAAATGGTTTTTTGAGGGGTATTTATATCATAAGCCATTATAAAATGATACTGAAAAAGATGAGCTGTCAAGAAAGGCGGTTGCCGACGTATCAGCTGTCATTTTAGCATATTTTTTTTTTCATCACCTACAATCGCCAGCCATAAACTCAACAGGAACCGCTTGTTGTATTTTCCAACTCGGATTCTTCCCAACTGTCTCCTGCCTCCTGCCCATATTTTCTTTTTCAAAATGGATAATGTTGCCATTTTATTTACTTTAATAAGAAAAGTAATGTAAATTAAAAATTAATAGGTGATCGTTTCTCTCAATGAAAATATTTATTACATTTGGTGTGTTTGGCGCGGAGTATTTAAAGAGGTGAGCGTTATCTATACTATTATATAAAGCATTTACAATGTGGGTCCCATCAAAAATTAAGATAAGGAGGTGCAATCTTGACCATCCATCTTATTTTAAAAAATCACATCATAGAGTGACATGTGTCACTTCTTAATTAAAAAATCACTTTTATTTTCAATTTGACATATCTTTTTATCTATTTATTTTTTTTATGATTTAATTTCACCGTATTTTCTAAAATTTCATGATCTTTAATTCAACATCCATTTTGATATATTTTTATAATTTTTTAGCTTTACAGATTTTTAGTGGGTTTATTTTGAATTTTTTAACAACTTTAACTTTAATTTGAATACAAACTTGATTCGTAAAAGATATATACTTTTGGAGACAATGTTTGATGGGTAAGAGAGTGTGTGAGTCTTTATACAAGCGAGAATAATGTTAATATGATGTTGCGGGAAAGCTACGGAAACCCAAACAAACTAATTATCTAAGCGGGTAGGGAATTGCGGAGCGAGTTGGGTTAGCAATTTTTATCGCCGCTATGCGCGGGTATCCAACTAGTGTTATTTAATGCACGTTCGACAAACATCAAGTAAGATTATTTATTTTTTTGGAATCCTTACTTTTCAATGCTTCATGAAGTAACATTTAGGAGTATTGGCCATTTAGGAACTGTTTTACAGATTATGATTATATCTACAACTACGTTACTACACGTTTTTATTTAGATTCCTAAATGAGTTATATGACTTATATCATGTAATGTAACCAATGTGCCTAAAGGTTTTGGGTTCGAACCCTGAGGAGAAAATTAATCCCTCATTGGCCATGAAGATTCACATGCGATAGCTTCAGGCTATCCAAAAAGTTAATCGCCTTAAGATTAATCGGCTTGCAATATTAAGTTGAAACTCATTTATAAAAAAAAGACTTATATCATGGAACGTTGACTCGTTAATGTTTTATGTCGATACTCTTATATCTCTATTGACAAATAATTTTTTTATTATTAATGTAATTTTTGACAAACTAATAGAGTGACCAAATCAAAACTCAAAATTAATGTAAACTCCTCAAAGTCTCATTAATGGAAGACATTTCTCTTTTCACTACGTGGATTGTTCTAACTGGAATAACTAATTTAGTACTTTAATAATTAGATACCTTGAACGTCGATTATAATTGGTTTTACTTTAAGTTAAATATTTGGGTCCTGGTAGTTAAGCATGTGCAATGGTGGTTTATGAAATAAGTCTATCATGTAGTTGGTGAAATGTCAAAGATGATATGGCATGAGTAGATTTATTTTGTCATTTTGTCTTTCTTAGAACTATTTTAACAGCACAATTTATAACACTAGTGTTTAAGCGGTTTTTTTCTATGTCGACGGGTATGCTCGGCGAAGATAGTGGTAGGGGTGGCAATTTTTGACACGGCACGATAAATGATACGAACTTGATACGAAGTTAAGCAAGTTTGGGTTGAAGATAAACATGTTTGAGTCAAAAAATATGTTAACACGTCTAACCCGTTTAATAAACGGTCGTGTTTTGGTTGAATAAGTATTAAACAGGTCAACCCGTAAACCCGTTTAAGTATATATAAGCCTCTAATAATAGAATTTATAACTTGGAGTTTATGTTAGATTTGGATTAAATACATTTTTTTGTATACTTAATACGAGTCAATTACGATTATAACTCATGTATCACTGAAATTGTTGTATAATTATTTGTATGTTATGTTTATCATTTTTTAGATCCTAATATCATTTTTGCATTTAAATTAGTTAAATCGACAAACCACCAAACTTATTCACCGCTTGACCGGGTTACATGTGTTATGCAGGTTTGGGTTAGAGTTGAGTTTCTTGACACGATTAATAAATGGGTTGTGTTTGGGTGGAGGTCATAATAACCCGTCAACCCGCGAACCCTAACAGGTCAACCTGAACACGACTCGATTGCCACCCCTGGATAGCGGTAGCAAAAAGTTGTAACAACAGTAAACAGTAGCGAAAAGTGGTAACAGTAAGCAGTAGCAGGAATCAGTAGTGGTTTGTGTTGATAAACGTATGGTAACATATAGTTGTATAGTCATAATTAGTAAGTGAAAACGCTAGTTGCTCGTAATAGCTATTTGAAATAGCATTTTGATTTGAAGCGTTTAGAAAATATAGAAATGCTGATTGCTTGTTTCCGAACAAACATTTTAAATAAAACGCGAACCGTTAAATACTTGTTGCTCGAAAACGCTTCTAAATGTTTGTTACCAAACATAACAATATTCAGTTTCATCAAAGTAAAACACTTAAGTTTAAAACGTTGACAGTCATATCTTTACTCGAGGATAAGAATCATACACCTTCAACAACATATTCAAGCAAAATATTTTCAAATTTATAAATTTGTAACTTTATTCAAATTTATAAATTTGTAACTTTATGACTTACGAAATATCAGCAACTACAATATAAATGACGGCGTAGTAAAATGAAGCTACAAACAACAAAAGGGTTATTAAACCAAATAAACCGAGAATCAAAATCGAACCGAATCGAAAAAAACTGAATCGAACTTATAACCGAACCGAATTTATCAAAACAAAACCGAACCAAATTAAACATTCGATTTCGGTTTGGATATGGTTTTGACAATCTAAACCGAAACCCGATTCACATAAATATATACATTTTTTTATATATTTATATGTATAAAAAAACTATTTAAATTTTATTTTAATAAGAAAAAAAATACTTTTTAAGCTTGTAATATTATTTATTTTAAAATCTATATTATTAAATTTTTTTAAAAATATGAAATTAAATTTAAATTTTATTCGGCTTGGTTTTTGATTTTTCGGTTTATAGTTCTTCGATTCAGTTCAATCCAATTTGAATTTGATTCAATCTGATTTTCGATTATACTTAAATTTAACCAAATTAATCGAATAAAATAAACCGAACAAACCGATCAACACCCTGCATATAAATAGTGTGAAGTGTGTACCATTTGAACTTTGAAGTGGATAATTCTACTATTCCACCGAGGCACCGATCAATAAAAAATTACGATGGCTTTTTATGCTTTATCCACAAACTTTTTTTGGCACGTTTTAAATCTAGAAATATATTTTAGTGCCTCAATAACTTTGAAATCGAAAACAATGTTCTTTCTAAATGCAAAACAATGTTGACAAGAAATTTTTTTGTTTAGAACGAGAATTCTTTCACATTTATTTTCTACCTATCTCACAATATATTTTATACATGAATTCAATGAGACTTAAACCCACAACTTTTAACTTGATAGAAAACTTACATACCACTAGACCAAAAGTCTTAAGTAATGTTAACAAGATTAAATCCAATTGTCAGTGCACTCGTAGCAATGTTTTTTTTTTTAACAACAGATATTATAAAAACTAACCAAAAGCTAAAAAAAGATTATATGAAAGTTAATGTAGCAATAGGGTTTTTCAACCAACATATCCAACTAAACTTACATGAAAGATCTCTAGACGAAATCCACAAAAAAGATTGAGAGACAATAGAATCCCAAAGAACCGTCTTCTTAGGAGGACAACTAGAAAAAATCAAACTATTACGGAAATTCCAAATGGACCACATGAGAGTTCCTCCCACTCCTTCGAGGATCAACAGCACCTTGAGAGGAATACGAAGGGAGTCTAACCAAACAAACCATTCTGCAATGTTGTCACAAACCGGGATGTCCAACTCCCACCATTTAGCCAAGGAAGCCCACATATCTTTCGCCAAGCCACAATTGAAGAAGGAGTGATTAACCGTTTCAAGATCTTCAAGGCAAATAGAGCAAAGGATCGATTCAACATCAACACCTCCTGTCTATATTGACTCTAGATGGGAGTTTGTTAAGCTTCAATATCCATAAAAACACATTAACCTTGATGGGGATGTTTCTATTCCATCGAGTCGCTTCAGAACCCGTTTCAAGAATAGCAGAATCAATCAAAGAACGAGCAGAAGCTGCCGTATAACCCTTGGCAGAATCCACAGACCATTGCCAAGAATCTCGTTGGTCCGAAAGACTGATGCCCCTGATGATGTTTAAAAGGTCGCAGAACTGATTCGATTCCACACCACCCCGAGGGCTATGCCTTAGAACTGACGACCAATCATTAAGGCAAACACGGCTCGCAATATTACAATTCTTATCCGAATCAAGAAGATAAATAAGAGGGAAAGTCACTTTTAAAGGCTGCTCTCCGCACCAAATATCACTCCAAAACCGAGAGTCTATGTCATTACCAACCTTACGGGAACAAAAAGAGATAAGATCAATACTGTGAGGTCTTGAATATAGGATCAATAAGCAATAAAGTGTTTAGTCTAGAGAGAGAAAGTAGAGATGAGGTGGTGGAGGGGTATTTATACCCAATTACAATATGAGCATGGAGCCCTTGTCTTTTAGACTTTTACTATTTAGCCCCCTTGTCTTTTAGACTTTTTCTATTTAGCTAAGTCTTGTGACTTTATTTTAGTCGCGAGCCTTTCACTTACCCTATTACACAATATTATTATTCTATTTATTACAAGACTTCTATCTCAATAAGATCGTCACTTTTATCAATCCTAACAATCTTCCCCCAAGGGACGATCATTGAGATCTCTCTTTGATTGCATTAATGATCATCATTTTCTTATTCGTAACAATCTCCCCCTAAAGGATGATCATTGAGATTTCTTTTGTGACTTTGAACTTTTAACTTTAATACGTGTTTGTCTTGAGTCTTGTTGTGTAACAGTGGTCTTGTTCCAATCATGCTCTTGTGATCTTGATCTTTATCTTTTCATTATCCTTTTCTTCTTTTCCTTTGAGATCTTTTCATATCATCATTTTTTACCGTGGATCCATCTTGATTTATCATTGAAGCCTTCTAACTACATACTCATACTTTCTTGACATCTTACACTCTTTCTCATGTATAACCTTTGTCTTGATCAATAACTTAATGAGAGGAAGTTCTTTGGTTTCTCAGAGTTATGAAAGTGTATCTTTGAACTTTGAGTATGAGAAATGAAGGTATGAATTATGACGGTGTTCTTGTTTCTAAAAGGTAGAGATGTTGTTGATGTTCTTCCCCCCAATTGCTTCCCCCCAAATAAACAACCATTCGTATACACATACTTCACATTTCTTCCCCCTAAATGTTGCACTCTATCAAAATATCCAGCTTGAACACTTCTCTTCCCCCTGATTGCATTTGATGACCATCAAACATAATCATAATCTTGTTATGCCTGAATATTCGATAGTGAAGTCATGTGTAGAGTGCGGTCTAAGCATGAGAGTCAACTACTAACTTCAATTCCAACAATCTCCATTTTCATTATTGTGACATTATAAGTAACCTTGGTTAACCAACACTTCACTTGAATAAATCAAGGAAATGTTGTTTGTGTTTTTCGAAAACAAAATTCAAAAACCACGTAACTACTAGATCACTTAGATTACTAGTTAACACTAATTGAATCATTAAACAATCATTTTCAAATTAGTGACCTACGTTCAGCGTTGGCTTGATGTTAGCACTGGTAGGATTTCCATTCATCATTGTGAATACTTTACTTAAGTATCACTATTGAATGTTCCGACGCAATGTTACAAGGACATGACAATGTACCATAGACATTTAATTAATCTTGTACCTTTTGTATCATTGATGTTTAATACAAATGTACTTTTGTGTCCTATGTGAGATTTATGATTTGATCTCTTTTGGCTCTAGACTCAATAAGTGCTTTTTGGTTTTAGTGATCGGAGGCTGGAGCAGACTGCCACCTTTTCAATATCAACAATCTCGGAGTAAGATGTCAATAGATTATGCATTTAATCTCCGTGACAATGAAACAAGAATTCTTTTGAGAGAATCTTGAGTGGCTGGGAAGGGTTGTGCATTGCATCACTGGGTCCATGATGTCTTTCTTCAATACCAAATATCATCTTTGTGATATTCGATAGATTAGTATTGACCGGTTTTTGCTAAGTTTGTGGAGGCTTCTTTCTTTTCAACACTTTATACTTACATTTCTTTTTCATTCTTAATCCCATATCAAATGTTTTAAAATAACGCGTCCTCATTATTATCTTGTTGTGATTGTTCCAATGATAACTCATGCCTTAGTTAACATTATTCCCATTCACATTCTACTCCATCATACCTAAGGACCTATATTCTATCTATGGAATGTCCCTAGGTAGATCCCTCCGATTCTAGTTGGATCATGGGATAATACCTAACCTTACCACCTTATATCTTCTTTGATCATTGTGAGATAGTTAGTTGATGGGTATTTAAGATCGAAACCATAAAACCATTTGAAAATCAATCAAAATGTTTGATATAAATCAAAATATTTAACACTTTGAAAGTTTCACTTTTTGAGGAAAGAGTTGATTGCACTTTGAGTCTTTTAGATCACTTTGATATTCCACACACTTAAGCATTTATCTTTCTTGATCACATTTTAATCCAATTTTCTCCCCCTCAAAAATAGCATACCAAATGATATTTTTGATATCAATGGATTAAAATAGCTATATGAGAATTTGAAAACACATGGGAGAAAATGGATATAGCATGATTATGATTTGGAACCTTTTTGAATGTTCTAAACAAATTTGAAAAATAGTTGCGTCAAAGTATATAAATATCTAAAACGTATGGTCAGTAGATTTGCTCACTCCTCGTCCAGGTTAATTTCAGGGGAAACGTCGTACCGGACACAATCTTCACCATTTGCACGCTTATCGATATAAACATACTTGACCACAACTTCTTTTAAATCGATTATTATTCATTTGTTCAAAACATTTTCATTTGTATACCATTTTGCTTGAGCTCAAGATTTTGAATATCTTAAATGAAATAGCTCAAGTCCAAGAAGTTGTAAACTTCCCGTTGTGAGGATAAATGTACAAAAATGTACACTTTCCTTTATTTGAAGAATGAGTCCTAAGCTGACATATACTTAGAAGTCGTATGTCCCGAGCACACTTTTTTGAAAAAAAGGGTTGATAAAAAATTGCTAGGGACAAAAGAAGATGTATTTTATTCTTAAAAGATAAGCGCACTGAAATGTACATTTTTCTTTTATTTGAAACTCGGGTTGTTATCTGATATTTAATAACAAACCATTGACTTGAGCTACAAAACTTTAATTTTTTTTTAATAGCTCAAGACGAAAAGATTTCTCTTTTCGTTGTTAAGGATAAATGCACTGAAACGTACATTTTCATTTTATTTAAAGCACGGGTTGCAATTTGATATATGATTACAAACCATTGACTTGAGCTACAAAACTTTGAATGTTTTATTTGAATAGCTCAAGATCGAAAAGATTTCTCTTTTCGTTGTTAAGGATAAATGCACTGAAATGTACATTTTCCTTTTATTTAAAGCACGGGTTGCAATCTGATATATGATTACAAACCATCTACATCGAATTTAGACAACAACTTTTGGAACCCATTTAAGCACGGTGCTAACGGGTTTACCAAATTTTGAAAACCAATTGAAAGTTGTGTCAAGACGATGTAAAGATGTTGAGTTCCAACGAGGGCTTGAAACCGGTGTTTCATTTGAAAACAGTTCTCGTGGAATCAACGGAGATTTAAAATTCCTCTTGATATTCCATTGATTTTTGAAACTCAGTGTTTCATGTGGAGTTTTAAATCTTGTTAATGAAGAAGATTTCCATTTGTTATTGTCATTTGATGAAACATTCTGAAAATTCATTTTTGAATCGTTTTAAAAAATTCTTACTTTATTGTTCGATGGTTGAAGCAAACTATTCTTGTTTTTGCATCGAAAAGCAGTTCTGATATGGAATATTTGAAAGATTTTAAATGACTTTGCTTTGGTCTCCAAACTTGTTTTACCGGTGTAAAATGAGAATGTGGAGTGACAAAAACTTGATTCTTTCCTTTTAAAGTATTTGTTTTAAAACTCTTTTGAAAAAGTAGATGCTTCCAAAGGTTGAGATTCCTTAATTGGCATTCCACAATTGGTTTTACCGTGTAAATCCGCTGAGTGTGATGTTTCAAAATTTGATTCTTTGCATGTGAAGCTCTTGTCTTAAAACCCTTTTTTTGAGGAGAAAATGTTTCAAAACGTTGAGATTTCTTAGAAAACTTCCTATCTTTTTGTAAAGAATAGGTTGTAAACTGAGAAACCCTTCGTGAAAACGGTTTTGAAGATTCACCCGTGTGAACCTTTTTCCAAAACACTTTCTTTAGGTTTTGAAGCTTTTGAAATATTGATGTTCCATTTTTGCCGATTAAGAGAATCAAACTTCACTTTTAAAGCATTATATGAAGTCCTCAACTCATGATATTCTTTTTGACAAGAACGAATATCTTGAGATGCCAATTTTGATTCCAAATATGCAATTCGTTTTTTTTTTTGTTTTAAAGCTGATCTTTTTCATCTTTAGGAAAAGGACTGTGTTTGTGACTGGTTTTGAAAACTCTTTTTTGCACAGCAACCTTTGGGAGTTAGGTAAACCATGATTTTGAAATTTGAGAGTTTATCAACAATTTATCAGCTGGTGGTTTTCCCAAAATTGAATGTTTATCAAACTTAGTTTGCACAGACTTTCCTTTCAGATTTTCCAATTGAGTTCTCAAATGATTAATTTCTTTCAAAAATTGATCCTTTTCAGCTTTAGAATCATCAACCTTACGAGCCAATTGTCGTTCAAGAACAACTTTCGTTTTTTCAAGTTTTTCAAAATACGCCTCAAATTTAGCTGTTCTGTTCGACAATTCAAGCTTGACGTCATTAAAATCTTTTGTTTGTTGAGTTAAAACCTTTTCAAGCTCGACAAACTTTGTTAGAAACTCACATTTGGCATTATCACAAACATTCTCCCCCGATTCCATGTTAAGTTCAGAAATATCCAACTGCTTCTTTTTGAAAAATTCAATTTTTTCGAGAATGTTTTTGAACTTAGTTTCAGCAAATTCAAACAATTGAGACTTCAGATTTTCTGCCTCGTCTTGTGTTACATTTGAAGTTTTTGTTTGGACCCGCGACTTTTTGATTGAATCAAACAAGTTTTTGTAAGTCAACTTCAAATGTTCATTCTCCTTAATTAATGACGCCACACGATATTCCAACTCAATGTTTCTCGTTTCAATCTCATCAAAATCGTCCTTAACTTTGGCTTCATCACATTGATGTGTCTCAACTTTTGACCTTTGAACCGACTCAAACAAATCTTTATAAGTCTGTTTCAAATGAGCATTTTCGAGTTGTAATGATGCCATAAAATTCTCATTTTCTTTTTGCACTGTTTTCAAAGAATTATTTTCTCGAGACTTGTGTTGAAGTGCGATTTCAAAAGCAATACTCTTTGCCTCAGATTTTGACAAATCTTTTTCCAATTCAACAATTCGTTTTGACAATCCCTGAGTGACTTCAAATGAAACATCGTTTGACTCTTTTGAAATTCTTTCAATTTCATCATGTAAATCCTTATTCCTTATTTCCATACAAGAAGTTATGACAAGATTCTTGATATCTGCAGTTAAGGATGCTTCCAAGAGTTGATCTTTCAACAAATCATTTTGATTCTCAATTTCATCAAGATAGACATCATTTTGCTCAAACGCATCTTTCATTTCTTTTATATCTCTGTGAAATAGATCCTGAAAAGCATCAAGGTAAACCTGTAATTCATTAAGAATTGGTTTAACTTGTTTTTGACAAAACTCAATACGTTCAATCTCTGCCGGTGATGTGTAAAAAATGCTTGCCCTTTTACTGTTCTGTTTTATTAACAGAGACAGCTTTTCAAAACCAACTTTTATATTGTATAACTCTTTGATCAAAGGTGACTCACTCGGCATACTTTTTGTTTCCAGAATCTTAACAGAATCTTTAACACAGGGAATAGAAGAAGATGAAAAATATGTTTGCTCAGCAGAAAGCTCTTTTTGAGGAACAAAGTCTTTATAAAGTTTGTTCAACTTTTCGTAGTCGATTGGTTGAATCTTTAACTCTTGAACTTTTTCATCTTTTTGAAACTCATTCATTTTTAATTGACTCTTTTCAGCATCCTCAAGAGTTTCCTCAGAATCAAACACATGCAGTTGTTCATTTTTATCACAAAGTTCAGAAGCACGATACAACTTAGGAATTTTAGCATAAGCTTGTGAAAGAACAAAAGGACCGTTATATCCCACACCCGACTTATGTAAGTTGTCCTTAAAAGCTTTTTGTTCACTTGTAAGCAACCGAAGTGTGTCAGTTGATCTGCCCATTTTACAAACAACGTTTTCAAGATCTTTGATTTTATCTTGTAACTGAATAATATCATTAAGATATTTTTCCTCTTTGTCACGTTGTGTTTGTTTGAAAATCGTTTGTGTCTTTTGAAGTAATTGAATTATTTCCTCGTTTGATCCCATTTTTTCTGATTTAATCACAATGAACCTAAAAATTTCCGACACAAACTTCAAAACTTTCGATCCAAAATATCCAACACGAGCCAAAAAAAAATTCAACACGAATTATCAATCACTTTCAAAAAAATCTTTCCCGCAATTAAAAACCGTGAACTGAAAATATTTAGTATCACTTTAAGCAATTCTCACATTTGTTACAACAAATGTCCAACACAAGATGTTAACACACACGTTTTTGGTGTTATTCATAATTCATCGGCCCAAATTTCATACACTAGCCCGTTTTTACTATCTATTTAATTCCAGCCCAAAGATTTATTAACCTATTAAACTCTTGGCCCAGCCACATTTTAAATCTTGGCCCAACCCTAACTAAAATCAAATATAAGCTAAACCCTAATACTCACTTATATAATACACACTCACTTAACCCTAGTGTCATTTTAACACAAACAAGCGCACGCCTCTCTTCATAGTATGCAAACACTCTCACACACTCACAAAATTCAGTCTTACACTCAAACCCTATCTCATAAAACACACACCTTTTTAAGATAACTTTTACTCAAACAAAAACAACAAGCATGCCCTCTTATTCCTATATAAAATTCGACCCTTGATTCTTTATTAACAACATAATCCACAGGAAAAACTTTGACACAGGTAGGTTTATGAGGATTCTCTTTCTAGTAAAACGAAACAAAGATACAGATTTGGACACTCTTGTTCAAGTCGTTTCTTGGCGTTGTGGTTTCGAAAATTGACAGAAGCTTAGCTTTAAAAAAATGATCAATGATGAGTTGGGTATTTGTGTTATAAAAATCTTTAAAGATCCTTTAATCTCATAAGAGATACACGAAAAAAACCCAAACTGAGATCTTGTTCTTTTATTTTTATTTATGAATCGAAATAAAAGAGGACAAGAACACCTATTGTTCTTTGTTTTTCTTTTAATTTTTCGGATATTAACATGAAGACTATGCTTTGAAAATCGATCTATGATGATTTTCTTTGTGAACGGATCTTTTGATCTTATAAACTCACTTGTTATACTCACAAAGAACAAACTGAGATCTATGACGAGTTTGAAGCAGATTCGAGTTTGAAATACACGTTTTGTTTTGTCGAATTTGATCAAAAATCATATTACCGAGTTTATTTTTGTATTCAATTTAGGATTTTTCGAGTTTGATCCAGATCTATGATGAGCAAAAAACTAAGATCTGAAAGAGTTTGGATCTGTTAGAGTTTGGATCTTCTTTTGCGATTCTTGTTTCTTGTTACCGAATTTGTGTTTCCGAGTATTGTTTTGATCTTGTGTTACCGAAAATGATTCTGAGTTTGATTTACGATCTGTGATGATTGTGTTTAAATCTTTTTAAAGATTTGAAAATAAGCTCAAAAACACAAATCTGAGATCTATATAATCTTTTCAGTCGTTTCTTACCGAAAATGAATCGTTATCAGTGATGACTTTTCTTTGTGTTAAAGTTCTTTGAGATCTATGAATCTTAAAAAAAATACACACAAGAAGCAATCAGAGATCTGATTTACTTTTGATTTCAATCAGTTACACAACTGAGTTTGATGTTTCCGAGTTTGGTGTATGAGATTAGTTCTGAGTTTGACCAGTCAAACCTTTCTGTAACCAACTTTCTACTGATTTTGACTTTTGTAACAACTTTTACTGATTTTGACTACTGAGTTTGACAATAAGCTCAAAATAAGCAAATTTTGTACCAATTTGCCAAGATTCTTACGATAAAACCGTAAGCAATCTATCTCGATACAACCGAGATTAGCAAATAAGCACAAAAATAAGCTCTAAAACTGAATAAGCACATTTTAAGCAGTTTGACTTTTTGACCAAAAATAAGCTATTTTGACTCAAATTAAGCTCAAGAAAATAAGCACAAGAAAAAGACAGAATAAGCACAATCGACAAACAGGACCAAATAAGCACGAAATAAGCCCAAATAAGCTCGAAATAAGCTGTCGGAATAAGCTCTCCAAAACACCACTAAATTGCTCCTGCAGCTCTGATACCACTTATGAGGTCTTGAATATAGGATCAATAAGTAATAAAGTGTTTAGTCTAGAGAGAGAAAGTAGAGAGAGAAAGATGGATGATGAGGATTAGAGAAAAGATTAGAATGAGATTAAGAAACACCTAGAGACACCCCTCACAAATGAGGTGGTGGAAGGGTATTTATACCTAATTACAATATGAGCATGGAGCCCTTGTCTTTTAGACTTTTACCATTTAGCCCCCTTGTCTTTTAGACTTTTTCTATTTAGCTAAGTCTTGTGACTTTATTTTAGTCACGAGCCTTTCACTTACCCTATTACACAATATTATTATTCTATTTATTACAAGACTTCTATCTCAATAAGATCGTCACTTTTATCAATCCTAACAATCTTCCCCCAAGGGACGATCATTGAGATCTCTCTTTGATTGCATTAATGATCATCATTTTCTTATTCGTAACAATCTCCCCCTAAAGGATGATCATTGAGATTTCTCTTGTGACTTTGAACTTTGAACTTTAATACTTGTTTGTCTTGAGTCTTGTTGTGTAATAGTGGTCTTGTTCCAATCATGCTCTTGTGATCTTGATCTTTATCTTTTCATTATCCTTTTTTTTCTTTGCCTTTGAGATCTTTTCATATCATCATTCTTTACCGTGAATCCATCTTGATTTATCTTTTGAAGCTTCTAACCAACATACTCATACTTTCTTGACATCTTACACTCTTTCTCATGTAGAACCTTTGTCTTGATCAATAACTTGATGATTTGAGGAAGTTCTTTGGTTTATCAGAGTTGCGGAAGTGTATCTTTGAACTTTGAGTATGAGAAATGAAGGTATGAATTACGACGGTGTTCTTGTTTCTAAAAGGTAGAGATGTTGTTGATGTTCTTCCCCCCAATTGCTTCCCCCCAAATAAACAACCATTCGTATACACATACTTCACATTTCTTCCCCCTAAATGTTGCACTCTATCGAAATATCCAGCTTGAACACTTCTCTTCCCCCTGATTGCATTTGATGACCATCAAACATAATCATAATCTTGTTACGCCTGAATATTCGATAGTGAAGTCATGTGTGGAGTGCGGTCTAAGCATGAGAGTCAACTACTAACTTCAATTCCAACAATCTCCCCTTATCAATATTGTGACATCATAAGTAACCTTGGTAATCCAACACTTCACTTGAATAAATCAAGGAAATGTTGTTTGTGTTTTTCGAAAACAAATTTCGAAAAAACACGATAACTACTAGATCACTTAGATTACTAGTTAACACTAATTGAATCATTAAACAATCATTTTCAAATTAGTGACCTACGTTCAGCGTTGGCTTGATGTTAGCACTGGTAGGATTTCCATTCATCATTGTGAATACTTTACTTAAGTATCACTATTGAATGTTCCGCGCAATGTCACAAAGACATGCAATGTCACATAGACATATAAGCGACTCTTGTACCTTTTTGTATCTTTGATGTTTAATACAAATGTACTTTTGTGTCCTATGTGAGATTTATGATTTGATCTCATTTGGCTCTAGACTCAATAAGTGCGTTTTGGTTTTTGTGATCGGAGGCTGGAGCAGACTGCCACCTTTTCAATATCAACAATCTCGGAGTGAGATGTCAATAGATTATGCATTTAATCTCCGTGACAATGAAACAAGAATTCTTTTGAGAGAATCTTGAGTGGCTGGGAAGGGTTGTGCATTGCATCACTGGGTCCATGATGTCTTTCTTCAATACCAAATATCATCTTTGTGATATTCGATAGATTATGTATTGACCCGGTTTCTGCCTAAAGTTTGTGGAGGGCTTCTTTCTTTTCACCCTTTATTCATATATTTCTTTTTCATTCTTTAACCCCTTTAATGTTAAACCAACGCGTCCTCATTATCATCTTGTTGTGATTGTTCCGATGATAACTCATGCCTTAGTT
Organism: Tanacetum coccineum; assembly: GCA_026074375.1. Classification (NCBI taxonomy): domain Eukaryota; kingdom Viridiplantae; phylum Streptophyta; class Magnoliopsida; order Asterales; family Asteraceae; genus Tanacetum; species Tanacetum coccineum. The sequence goes on from BQNB010000216.1 coordinate 88,720, forward strand.
AACATTATTCCCATTTTCATTCTACTTCATCATTCCTAAGGACTTATATTCTATCTATGGAATGTCCTTGGGTAGATCCCTCCGGTTCTGGTTGGATCATAGGATAATACCTAACCTTACCACCTTATTTCTTCTTTGATCATTGTGAGGTAGTTGGTTGATGGATATTTAAGATCGAAACCATAAAACCATTTAAAAATCAATCAAAGTGTTCGATATAAATCAAAAAAATTAACACTTTGAAAGTTTCACTTTTTGAGAAATACTCCCCCTACACATGTGCATTGATATTCAAAATTATTTTGCACATGGAGGAAAGAGTTGATTGCACTTTGAGTCTTTTAGATCACTTTGTTATTCCACACATTTAAGCATTTATCTTTCTTGATCACATTTTAATCCAATTTTCTCCCCCTCAAAAATAGCATACCATATGATATTTTTGATATCAATGGATTAAAATAGCTATATGAGATTTTGAAAACACATGGGAGAAAACGGGTATAGCATGATTATGATTTAGAACCTTTCTGAATGTTCTAAACACATTTGAAAAAATAGTTGCGTCAAAATATGTTGATATCTAAAACGTATGGTCAGTAGATTGCTCACTCCTCATCCTGTTAATTTCAGGAAACGGTCGTAACCGGACACAATCTTCACCATTTGCACGCTTATCGATATAAACACACTTGAACACAACTACTTTTAAATCAATTATTATTCATTTGTTCCAAACATTGTCCTTTGTACCCTCCTTCAAAAATATATCAAATGGGTGAACGAGGAAGGGAGTGATGAACATACAATTTGAAAGATTGTAACAATCTTTTTGAACAATCCTTGAAAATTGTATTCAACATCAAACACTTGGTTTTGAAAACCCCCCCCTCAAAAATAGATATAAATCAAATGATTGAATGAGAAAGGAAGTGTTGAACACACAAGTTGAAAGATTCTGAAAAATCTTTTTGAATAACTCTTGAAAATTTGTGTTCAAACTTTTGTATACCATTTTACTTGAGCTCAAGATTTGGAATATCTTAAATGAAATGGCTCTAGTCCGAGAAGTTGTAAGCTTCCCGTTGCGAGGATAAATGTACAAAAATGTACACTTTCCTTTATTTGAAGACCGGGTTGCAATCTGTCAATTGAATACAAACCATTGACATCGAATTTAGACAACAACCTTTGGAACCCATTTAAGCACGGTGCTAACGGGTTTGCCAAGTTTTGAAAACCATTTTGAAGTTGTGTCAATTCGATGTAAAGATGTTGAGTGCTAACGAGAGCTTGAAACCGGTGTTTCATTTGAAAACAGCTCTCGCAGAATCAACAGAGATTTAAAATTCCTCTTGATTTTCCATTGATTTTTGAAACTCGTTGTTTCATGTGGAGTTTTAAATCTTGTTGGTGAAGAAAATTTCCATTTAGTGTTACCATTTGATGTATCATTCTGGAAATTTGTTTTAGAAGCGTTTGATAATCTTCCATTGTTTTTGTTTTTTAAAGCCAAGTCATTCTTGTTTTGCAGTAAAAACATTTCTGATTTGGAATATTTGAAAGTTTTCAAATGACTTTGCTTTGGTCTTCACACTTGGTTTACCGGTGTAAAACGAGAGTGTGGATCAAAAACTTGATTATTTCTTTTTAAAGTTCTTGTCTTAAAACTCTTTTGAGAAGTAGATGCTTCAAAAGTTTGAGATTCCTTAATTGGCCTCCACAATTGTTTTACCAGTGTAAAACAAGAGTAAGTTGTTTCAAAAGATTGATGATTTGCATTTGAAGCTCTTTTCTTAAAACCCTTTCGAGGAGTAAGTGTTTCAAAAATTTGAGAATTCTTAGAAAACTTCCTATCTTTTTGCAAAGAATAGGTTGTAAACTGAGAAACCCTTCTTGAAAATGGTTTTAAGGATTCACCCGTGTGAACCTTTGCTGAAACACTTTCTCTAGGTTTTGAAGATTTTGAAACATTGGTTTCCCTCCTTTTTCGATTAAGAGAATCAAATTTTACTTTCAAAGCATTATACAAAGTTCTCAACTCATGATATTCTTTTTGACCAGAACGAATATCTTGTGATGCCAATTTTGATTCCAAATATGCAATTCATTTTAAAAGCTGATCTTTTTCATTTTTAGGCAAAGACTGTGCAGTGACTGGTTTTGACAAACTCTTTTGCATATCAACTTTGGGAGTAAACCATGATTTTGAAATTTGAGAGTTTATCAACAATTTATCAGCTGGTGGTTTTCCCAAAATTGAATGTTTATCAAACTTAGTTTTCACAGACTTTCCTTTCAGATTTTCCAATTGAGTTCTCAAATGATTAATTTCTTTCAAAAATTGATCCTTTTCAGCTTTAGAATCATCAACCTTACGAGCCAATTGTCGTTCAAGAACAACTTTCGTTTTTTCAAGTTTTTCAAAATACGCCTCAAATTTAGCAGTTCTGTTGGACAATTCAAGCTTGACAGCATTAAAATCTTTTGTTTGTTGAGTTAAAACCTTTTCCAGCTCATCAATCTTTATTTGAAAAACACTTGTTTTGTTTTCAAAAAGATGTTGTTTCTCCCCCGGTGACTTTTTGAAAAATTCAATCTTTTCCAAAATATTACTGAACTTTGTTTCAGCAAATTCAAACAATTGAGACTTCAGATTTTCTGCCTCGTTTTGTGTTACATTTGAAGTTTTTGTTTGAACCCGCGACTTTTTGATTGAATCAAACAAGTTTTTGTAAGTCAACTTCAAGTGTTCATTCTCCTTAATTAATGACGCCACTCGATATTCCAACTCAATGTTTTTAGTTTCAATTTCATCAAAATTGTCCTTAACTTTGACTTCATCACATTGATTAGTCTCAACCTTTGACCTTTGAACCGATTCAAACAAATCTTTATAAGTCTGTTTCAAATGAGCATTCTCGAGTTGTAATGATGCCATAAAATTCTCATTTTCTTTTTGCACTGTTTTCAAAGAATTATTTTCTCGAGACTTGTGTTGAAGTGCGATTTCAAAAGCAATACTCTTTGCCTCAAATTTGACAAATCTTTTTCCAATTCGACAATTCTTTTTGACAATCGTTTTGACAATCCCCCTGAGTGACTCAATGAAACAATCGTTTGACTCTTTTTGAAATTCATTCAATTTCATCAAGTAACATCCTTATTCTTATTTCAAACAAGAAGTTATGACTAGATTATCGAATATCTGCAGTTAAGGATGCTTCCAAGAGTTGATCTTTTAACAAATCATTTTGATTCTCAATTTCATCAAGATAGACATCATTTTGCTTAAACGCATCTTTCATTTCTTTTATATCTTTGTGAAATAGATCCTGAAAAGCATCTTAAGAATTGGTTTAACTTGTTTTTGACAAAACTCAATACGTTCAATCTCTGTTAGTGACGTGTAAAAAATGCTTGCTCTTTTACTGTTCTGTTTTATTAACAGAGACAGCTTTTCAAAACCAACTTTTATATTGTATAACACTTGAATCAAAGTGACCTTCACCGCATTACTTTTTGGTTTCCAGAATCTTAACAGAATCTTTAACACATGGAATAGAAGAAGATGAAAAATATGTTTGCTAAGCAGAAAGCTCTTTTTGAGGAACAAAGTCTTTATAAAGTTTGTTCAACTTTTTGTAGTCGATTGGTTGAATCTTTAACTCTTGAACTTTTTCCAAATTTCTTTTTGAGAACCAAGAGTTAAAGATTCAACCAATCGACTACAAAAAGTTGTACAAACTTTATAAAGAAACTTTGTTCCCAAAAAGAGCTTTCTGCTTAGCAAACTGTTATTTTTACATCTTCGTTCTATTCCATGTGTTAAAGCGATTCTGTTAAGATTCTGGAAACAAAAAGCATGCCGAGTGAGTCACCTTTGATCAAAGGTTATACAATATAAAAGTTGGTTTGAAAAGCTGTCTCTGTTAATAAAACAGAAGCAGTAAAGAGCATGCATTTTTACACGTCACTAACAAGATTGAACTATTGGAGGTTTGTTGTCAAAAACAGTTTAAACCCATTTCATAAGATGCATTTACAGGATCCTATTTCACAAAGATATAAAGAAATGAAAGATACGTTAAGCAAAATGATTCTAACTTGATGAAATTGAGAATCAAAATGATTTGTTAAAAGATCAACTCTTGGAAGCATCCTTAACTGCAGATATCAATAATCTTGTCATAACTTCTTGTTTGAAAATAAGGAATAAGGATTTACATGATGAAATTGAAAGAATTTCAAAAGAGTCAAACGATGTTTCATTTGAAGTCAACTCAGGGATTGTCAAAACGAATTGTTGAATTGGAAAAAGATTTGTCAAAATCTGAGGCAAAGAGTATTGCTTTTGAAATTGCACTTCAACATAAGTCTCGAGAAAATAATTCTTTGAAAACAATGCAAAAAGAAAATAAGAACTTTATGGCATCATTACAACTCGAAAATTCTCATTTGAAACAGACTTATAAAGATTTGTTTGAGTCGGTTCAAAGGTTAAAAGTTAAGACCCATCAATGTGATGAAGCCAAAGTTAAGGACGATTTTTGAGTTGAGAAGAAACGAGAAAACATTGAGTTTGGGCATATCGTGTGGCGTCATTAAATTAAGGAGAAGAGCATTTGAAGTAGATTTCCAAAACTTGTTTTGATTCCAAATCAAAAAGTCGCGAGTCCAAACAAAAACTTCAAATGTAACACAAGACGAGGCAGAAAATCTGAAGTCTCAATTTTAGAATTTGGCCTGAAACCTAAGTTAAAAAACATCTCGAAAAATTATTTGTTCCAAAAAGAAGCAGTTGGATATATCTGAACTTAACATAGAATCGGGGAGAATGTTTGTGATAATGCAATGTGAGTTTCAAACAAAAGTTTTTCGAGCTTGAAAAGTTTAGACCTCAACAAACAAAAATTTAATGACGTCAAGCTTGAATTGTTCCACAGAACAACTAAAATTAAGCGTATTTAAGAAAACTTGAAAAAACAAAGTTGTTTTTGAACGACAATTGCTCTAAAGGTTGATGATTCTTAAGCTGAAAAGGATCAATTTTTGAAAGAAATTATCATTTAGAGAACTCATTGAAAAACTAAAAGGAAAGTCTGTGCACACTAAGTTTTGATAAACATTTAATTTTGGGAAAACCACCAGCTGATAAATTGTGATAACTCTCAAATTTTAAAACATGGGTTTCTCCCAAAGTATGAGTGTGAAAAAGAGTTGTCAAAACATCCACTACACATCCTTTTGCCTAAAAATAAAAGATCACTTTTAACACGAATTGCATATTTGGTATCAAAATTGGCATCTCAAATATTCTTTCTTGTCAAAAGAATATCATGAGATTGAGGACTTCATAGAATGCTTTACAAGTGCAGTTTTGATTCTCTAATCGTCAAAAATGAACATCAAAGATTCAAAGTCTTCAAAACCTAAAGAAAGTGTTTTCGGAAAAGGTACACACAGTAGTCTTCAAAACCGTTTCACGAAGGTAGTCTCAGTTTACAACCTTTCTTTACAAAAAGATATGGGGTGGGGGGCAAAAGGGGGAAGTTTCTAAGGAAATCTCAAGTTTTGAAAACATTTTTCTCCTTCATAAGGGTTTTAAGACAAGAGCCTTCCAAATAGGAAATAATCAAATCATTATATTGAAAACATCACACTCGAGTTTTACACGTCAAAACAAGTATGGAGCCAATTAAGGAACCTCAAAAATTGAATCATCTTCTTCTCAAAAGAGATTAAGTGCGCCGCGTGAGCGCTTTCAAAGGAAAGAATCACGTTTTTATTACTCCACACTCTCGTTTGTACACCGGTAAAACAAGTGTGGAGGCCAAAGCAAAGTCATTCAAATATTCCAAATCAAAAATGCTTTCGATGCAAAACAAGAATGACATGCTTCACCATCAACAAGAAAGGAAGAGTTTCCAACGAAACAAATTTTCAGGATGTTTCATCAAATGACATTAACAAATGGAAATCTTCTTCGTCAACAAGATTTAAAACACCGAGTTTCAAAAATCAATGGAATATCAAGAGGAATTTTAAATCTCCGTTGATTCCACGAGAGCTGTTTTCAAATGAAACACCGGTTTCAAGCCCTCGTTGGAACTCAACATCTTTACATCGACTTGACACAACTTTCAATTGGTGGGTTCCAGAATTTGGTAAACCCGTAGCACCAATGCATAAATGGGTTCCAAAATTTGTGTCTAAATTTGATTTCAATGAGTTTAGTCATCATATAACAAAATTGCAACCCGTGCTTTACATAAAGGAAAATGGTACGTTTTAGTGCATGTATCCTTAACATAACCCCACCCGAAAAAAGAGAAATCTTTCGGTCTTGAGCTATTTCATTAAAACATTCAAGTTTTGTAGCTTAAACAAGTCAATGGTTTGTAATCATATATCAGATTGCAACCCGTGCTTTAAATAAAAGGAAAATGTACGTTTCAGTGCATTTATCCTTAACAACGAAAAGAGAAATCTTTTCGGTCTTGAGCTATTCAAATAAAACATTCAAAGTTTTGTAGCTCAAGTCAATGGTTTGTAATCAAATGTCAGATTGCAACCCGATCTTCAAATAAAAGGGAAGTGTACGCTTCAGTGCACTTACCTTAAAAAGAAGAGAAATCTTCTTGTTTTGAGCAAAATTTATTCATCTTTAAAAAAAAAGATTTTCAAAAATGTTTCAAAAGTTTGCTCACCAAAATGGTTTGTAATCAAATGTCAGATTGCAACCCGGTCTTCAAATAAAAGAAAAGTGTACGTTTCAGTGCGCTTTATCTTTAAAAGAAGAGAAATCTTCTTTGTCTCGAGCAATATTTTATCAACATATTTTCAAAAAGTATGCTCGGGACAAACGACTTCTAAGTAAATGTCAGCTTAGGACTCATTCTTCAAATAAAGGAAAGTGTACATTTTTGTACATTTATCCTCACAACGGGAAGTTTACAACTTCTTGGACTTGAGCTATTTCATTTAAGATATTCAAAATCTTGAGCTCAAGCAAAATGGTATACAAATGAAAATGTTTTGAACAAATGAATAATAATCGATTTAAAAGAAGTTGTGGTCAAGTATGTTTATATCGATAAGCGTGCAAATGGTGAAGATTATGTCCGGTTACGACCGTTTCCTGAAATTAACAGGATGAGGAGTGAGCAATCTACTGACCATACGTTTTAGATATTTATATACTTTGACGCAACTATTTTTCAAATTTGTTTAGAACATTCAAAAAGGTTCCAAATCATAATCATGCTATATCCGTTTCCCCCCCCCCCCCCCCCCCCCCCCCCCCCCCCCCCCACCCCCCCCCCCCCCCCCCCCCCCCCCCCCCACCCCCCCCCCCCCCCCCCCCGCCCCCCCCCCCCCTCTCCCATGTGTTTTCAAATTCTCATATAGCTATTTTAATCCATTGATATCAAAAATATCATTTGGTATGCTATTTTTGAGGGGGAGAAAATTGGATTAAAATGTGATCAAGAAAGATAAATGCTTAAGTGTGTGGAATATCAAAGTGATCTAAAAGACTCAAAGTGCAATCAACTCTTTCCTCCGTGCAAAATAATTTTGAATATCAATGCACATGTGTAGGTGAGTATTTCTCAAAAAGTGAAACTTTCAAAGTGTTAAAATGTTTTAATTATAATCAAACACTACGATTGATTTTTCAAAGGTTTTAATGTTTTTGATCTTAAATAACCCATCAACCCACTACCTCACAATAACAAAGAAGATCTAAGGTGGTAAAAGGTTAGTATTACCCATGAATCCACCAAACGGAGGGATCTACCCAGGGACATTCCATAGATAGAATATAAGTCCTTAGGTATGATGGAGTAGAATGTGAATGGGAATAATGTTAACTAAGCATGAGTTATCATCGGAACAATCACAACAAGATGATAATGAGGACCGATAGTTACATTGAAGGGGTAGAAGAATGAAAAAGAAATATATGATAAAGGCGTTCGCGAACAAGAAAGAAGCCCTCCACAAAACTTTAGGCAGAAACCAAGTCAATACATAATCTATCGAATATCACAAAGATGATATTTGGTATTGAAGAAAGACATCATGGACCCAGTGATGCAATGCACAACCCTTCCCAACCACTCAAGATTCTCTCAAAAGAATTCTTGTTTCATTGTCACGGAGATTAAATGCATAATCTATTGACATCTCACTCCGAGATTATTGATATTGAAAAGGTGGTAGTCTGCTCCAGCCTCCGATCACTAAAACCAAAAAGCACTTATTGAGTCTAGAGCCAAAAGAGATCAAATCATAAATCTCATATAGGACACAAAAGTACATTTGTATTAAACATCAAAGATACAAAAAGGTACAAGAGTCGCTTATATGTCTATGTGACATTGCGCGGAACATTCAATAGTGATACTTAAGTAAAGTATTCACAATGATGAATAGAAATCCTACCAGTGCTAACATCAAGCCAACATTGAACGTAGGTCACTAATTTGAAAATGATTGTTTAATGATTCAATTAGTGTTAACTAATAATCTAAGTGATCTAGTAGTTATCATGTTTTTTCAAAATTTGTTTTCCAAAAATACAAACAACATTTCCTTGATTTATTCAAGTGAAGTAATTGGATGTTTACCAAAGGTTACTTATGATGTCACAATATTGATAAGGGGAGATTGTTGGAATTAAAGTTAGTAGTTGACTCTCATGCTTAGACCCCACTCCACACATGACTTCACTATCGAATATTCAGACGTAACAAGATTATGAATATGTTTGATAGTCATCAAATGCAATCAGGGGGAAGAGAAGTGTTCAAGCTGGATATTTCGATAGAGTTGCAAAGATATTGTAAAAAAAGAAAATAATTAAAAAAAAAAAATATTAAAAAAAATTAAAAAAAAATTTGGGGGAACAGAAATGGAATATGTATATACGAATGGTTGTTTATTTGGGGGAAGAACATCAACAATATCTTCTACCTTTCAGAAGCAAGAACACCGTCATATTCATTCCTTCATATCTTATACTCAAAGTTCAAAGATACACTTCCACAACTCTGATAAATCAAAGAACTCACTTCCTCAAATCATCAAGTTATTGTTCAAGACAAAAGTTCTACATGAGGAAGATTGTAAGTTGTTAAGAAAGTATGAGTACGTTGGTTAGAAGCTTCAAAAGATAAATCAAGATGGATTCAAGGTAAAGAATGATGATATGAAAAGATCTCAAAGGCAAATGGAAAAAAAAGGATAATGGAAAGATCAAGATCAAAATCACTAAAGCATGATTGGAACAAGACCACTATTACACAACAAGACTTAAGACAAACAAGCATTAAAGTTCTACAAGACTCAAGACATACAAGCATTAAAGTTCAAAGATCAAAGTCGCAAGAGAGATCTCAATGATCATCCTTTAGGGGGAGATTGTTACGAATAAGAAAATGATGATCATTAATGCAATCAAAGAGAGATCTCAATGATCGTCCATTGGGGGAAGATTGTTAGGATTGATAAAAGTGACGATCTTATTGAGATAAAAGTCTTGTAATAAATAGAGAAATAATATTGTGTAATAGGTTAGGTGAAAGGCTCGTGACTAAGTCACGAGACCCGATAAATAGTTAAAGTCTAAAAGACAAGAGCTCCATGCTCATTCTTGTAATTGGGTATAAATACCCCACCACCACCTCATTTGTGAGGTGTGTCTTGTGTGTGTTTCTAAGAGTCTCCTAAGTGTCTTCTAATCCTATTCTTATCTTTTCTCTAATCCTCTTCCTCCCTCTTTCTCTCTCTACTTTCTCTCTCTAGATTAAACACTTTATTGCTTATTGATCCTGAATTCAAGACCTCACAATATATATATATAGGGGACCATTCAATATAAAACCAATTTTTTGTACAGAACCACTTTGGACCAATAAAAATTTAGTATATTATTAAATGTTTTTCTTAATTTAAAAGGGTATAATAGTCAAAACACGTTTTAATTTTTCTTTTTGAATTTTTTAATTTAAAAAAATGTTTTTTTATTTCCTTAATTTTCGGAATTAATTTTTGTTTAATTTATACCTTTTTAAGTACATGTTTTTCATAAATTAAGGTGCGTATGTGTTTTTTTTAAATATTGTAAATTTACATATGTTTTCGTGCGTAAAATTGTTTAGACATCAAACTTATTTTTTTTAATGGTAATTGCACTTATGTTTATGGTTTACATTTTTTAATCTTTGAAATTTATAACAAAGCAAAAACCTAAATACAATACACAAATTTTGAGATCAAATGAAATACAATTAAATTACAATATGAATGTGCAAGAGATTAAAAAACATGTGTGCACGCTTCAAAAACATATATGCACGGCTTCAAGAACATATATGCACGGCTTCAAGAACATATATGCACGGCTTCGAGAACATTTGTGCACCATCTAAAAAGCATAAGTGCATCCATTAATTATCTTGAACATATATGCACGGCTTCGAGAACATTTGTGCACGCAATCTAAAATCCATGCATCAGTAGACATATTACTTGTATATACTCGTGCTTAAGGCTTGTGAGTTCACCCAATGCTCATGAACCTGTATTTTAACTAAAAACATTAGAAAATACTTTAACTACATATTAAGAGGAACAATTATAACACAAATGTACACTTTATAGTCAATTAGCAAAAAGTTATTGTTTAACAACCAGATCTTCCAATATCATAACAAACACTGTAAATCTAGGAAGTATATCACAACCCATTAATTTTATGGTATCTACAATTAAGCAAAATGCATTTGTTACAGATTAATAAAAACAAGAAAATGAATTAAAATCCCATGTGATATGGCTAAATGAAAAAACGAATGAGCCAAAAAAAGGCCACTAATGGAGCAAGATATCAAATCAACAGTTAAAGCTACCAACCACAAATAACACAATACACAAACTTACGATTCGAGTTCATGTGGCATTTAACGGAATCGTCGGCACTAGATCTAACAATAAAGAAAAAACCCATTTAAAAGAACTAATAGTAACCGCAAAATGGCAAAATACAATTACAAAACCATTAACCAAATCCTACAAAGCAGAACCATGACCAAAACCACCATCACCCCTTTATACAAAAATGGTACTTACACAGAACAAAAAGTAAACATAACTTACTTTATATGGTTTATGTCTTTAACGTTGGCATCCAAAATCAGTTTTAGATACATAGATCTTCAAAATGTTAACCGTCTAATATGACAAAAAAGGGTGTATGGATATGTATGTGAAGATTGGCCGGTTGATGTGGTGAAGGAGGTGGCTAACCGGTCAATGTGGTAAGACGGCGACGGCGACTGTTAAACATTTTCGGATCATTCATTTTCTAAAAACCGTTGCTACTTGCTCGATCCAAAGGGATCTTTGATGTTTAATTTTTTTCAGGTCATAAAATAGATCTAAAAAAGAGGCGACAGTTTTTTTTGGGTGGTTTTTAGTTTTAGAGAAAAGAGATGTAGAAGATAAATGAGAAAATTGTTTTCCAGCATTTTTAAGGATAAAGGTGAATTAAAGTGTATACCTATAATACCCTTTTTACCTTTTGTTTAATACCTTAGTCTTTTTATAAGTTACAAAAATGGCACAAGTCATTTCATCCATTGATTTAATGATCTAATGGTTAGAATTTGGTTTTGTAGGTTCTGTACAAAAAAGTGGTTCTGCATTGAAAATCCCACTATATATATATACATATATATATATATATATATATATTAAATAATAAATCTGCTATAAATAATTTACTATCAGGTTATATCTACAAACAAATGAATATTAAAATAAATGAAAAAAAGTGCCTTCTTTTAATAGTATTGATCGTAACGTTGATGAAATCATTTAATTTTTCAGTCTTGAATTTCATATAATCTGTTTAGTTTAAAAGATAATGATTATAGATCAGAAACAATGATATTATAAAAATATTACTGAAGTTATTAATAATTACAAAAATACCACCACGTTTTTTACAACGTTTGATATACATGCTTGATCGTACGACCCACAATCGTCCATACCATTCGCACTAAAAGCCCCATTTGCACGTGATCCTAAGTTATCTTATACATTGTATATATATCTTATCTTATCTTATACATTATATATAAGTGGATATCATAATGATGACTCACCCACATACTTGCCACATCTTTATTAAAGAATTCCCACATCATATATATAGATATAATATAATAATACTATATATAAAACGATTGAAATACGGAAAAACAAGAGAACCGGTCACTATAACCGGGGGCGAACATGATCGCGGACTTAAGATTCAAGTACCGATGAAAAGACTAAAGGAACGGGGGAATGACTACCTGTAATAAAGCACAGCTAAGACGAGCCGACCAGAAGAAGCAAGGCTTCTAGAATTACCAGAATCCTGGACACAGTGTTCCTAGAGATGGAGAAACCCCTGCCTTTCTTCTCTAGGCCACCATCCTGCTTGGCTTGCTTACCTAGCTCTTTCTAATGACTCTTCTTCTTTTCTAGTTTTTTCTGAGTGTGAAAACGGTACATTTGCATTTGCAATTAATTGATCCCCTCGATTCAATCCAATAATGAATTCTAGCTAGAGAAAGGTTTCTGTGACATGACGCTCCAGCCCAACGCGTCGACTTCGGCCTTTGCCCTACACTAAGAGATTAAATAATGATCGAACGATTTGATCAAATTTGAAAATCTTTCTCACTATTCAGACAGTGGAGCTTTCGATCAAGATTTCTTTTTTCTTGCCTCCCCCGTTGGGCTCTACGCCGAAATCGAAACCTTATGGGTAGCTTTCGACGCAATCTAATAGCCACCTGAACGAGTGCGCCAATACAATACAAAGAGAAAGTTTGCGCATAGGGCCCATTAGCTATCAGAACCGATGCGAGAGAGAATCAATATGGAAAGGGGATTGAGAGAGCTTTCAAGAACCAGTGGAAAGGAAAGAGTTGTTCTGCATTCCTTTCTTTCTCCAAAGAGAGTCATTAGTGCTAGGGCATAAAAGCCTTGATTGAATGAACGACCACCTTGCTCTTGTATGTTTTCAACAAATCCAATGTAGGGTCGACGCGGTGCCAGTCGGTAATACCGAAGGGCAAAAAAGGGGGAGATAGAGATGAGGAGATTCAGAATAGTCGCTCCAAAATTCCATGGATAGTGCACACAGATTCTTCTTTCATTTGCAATTCCTTTTTCCGGTCCGGAAACAGTGGGCTGTGGGTGAACGAAACCTTCTCCCTCTTCTTCCGCTATACAACCGGAATAAGGAACCTTAAATTCACCCCGAGAAAAAATGGGATTTGAAGGCTAGCGAATCGGAATTGTATGGAATTGTCCTATCCTGCTCGAGCTTTCCGATCAAACCAAATCCCCTATTTCAGGACAGCGTGTGTTAGGTATGGCCCAGGATCACTGTTATCGATTGAGCCTCACCTCTGGCCTATCCTTTGTGGTCGATCTTGCTGGCGGCTCCTGCTCGGGGGCCGCCTTTTATACTAGTTAGCTGCTAGAGTTCCCTCGTATCGAATCCATATCCATAGAAGTCCCAATAGAAATTGACTGACATATGGCTCTTCCATCGACGATCCTACTACTAACCCTTCTTATATTAGTTGCAGATGCCCATAGCTTTGATTCGAAAGCCCTAGTCATGATGAATCCCCGGGGAAGAGGGGATTAGTGAAATTCCTCTCCCTTCAGTCCATTTGAACCCGTCCCAGCAAACGAACACCTTCTACTGCAAGGCTTTTGTCTCTGCCCTTTCCCACAGAGAACCACTCCGGGTCGGAGGAGCAAGCTATCCCAACTGTGCCTTAAGATATTGAAGAACGAACATTTGCTTGAATTCCTTTGCCTCACCCTGAGAATGAGAGGAAGGACGTTTGACTTACATTATATATAACATGATACAACAATGCCACCTCATGCAACATATTATTATATTATATATATATATATATATATAAGAGGAGGCATGCCACATATAATTCCACTTGGCATCTCATAATGCCACGTCATAAAGCCATGTCATCACGACTTGCCATGTCATCAAATAAGAAGTTTTCTTAAAATGAGAAGGATAAGAAGTAACTATAACCGCATATCCAAGATGCACCGACTTAAATTAGATGCATCTCTATAATCTTAGATGCATTATAACGCATCATAATGTGATTTCTAGCTTTTAATTAGATACATATACGTATATTAGATGCATTTCATTTTTTCTCTTATTTTTTGTTCCTCTGCATGTGTCAAAATTATGAAAATCAATTTGCACCATCTACACATCAAATTAACGTTCGAAACTCAAAATGGTGCATCTAAATGAATAGAAATGCATCTAATGCAAGTCGTTGCATTTCAAATGTGTGGTTTTAGTCACTTCTCACCACTTCTTATTTTAATTTACTTCTCACTGAATCCCTACTCTATATATATATATATATATATATATATATATATATATATATATATATATATAAGGAAAGGTTATTGTAGTGTAGTAGCTTAAAATTGTTAAAATGAGAATTTGGAGAATTAACCTTAACCTTAAATATGGTCAACCTCTTTAATGCTTTTTTTTCTTGTCATTTATGTTTCATTCATGTTAGTATGGGTGACCTGTCGGGAAGTTACGTAAATTAAAAACATAAAAACATTATTTTTCATAATATCTAAATCATTATTTTGGGTTACCGGGTAAAATGCCGAAATTTATTTATTTGTTAATTTTCTAATATACTCCATATTTAACTTCGTAACACATTTCTTCGAGTCAAAACCACTACGACTACCACACGACAATTTTATTAAGGACACTTTCTTTGTAATAAACGTACAACGACCTTCAAAACTCTTATTCGCTTCACATTCTTTAATAAACGTACAACTACCTTCCAAACTCTTATTCGTTTTGAAATCTTATGGTCTACTATAATTACATTTGAATTAAACCTATGAATTCACCAACTTTATGTTGACGTTTTAAGCATGTTTTCTCAGGTGCTTAGCTTGGATTTTCAAGGTGTGCTATTAGAAGTTTATGGACAATGTGGCTTCGACTGATTTCAAGACTATCTTTATTCATACTCGTTGTCTTTTGTCAAAACTTTATTATTGCTTCCGCTATGTTTTCATATGCTTTGGTTATGTTTTTAATCACTTTGAATGGTTGTAAGACTTATTTACCTTAATTCATGCCACGGATTATGATTTTTCTAAAATGCACCCCTTTAGAGGTCGTTCTTTATGCTTTGTACTTGAGATATGTATGACGTCACGCCCCAGTTAACTATTTCGACGGGACCCTATTTGGGGGTGTGACATGCAGCAACACTAATTCGTATCAAGCCAACATGTCACCATTTCTTTCTCCCTCTTACAGTTGGTTTTTGTTCAGGAACCGAATATTTCCCATCTAAGAATTTTTGGTTATGCCATTGATAATGTGTCATTTTATACACTTTTTCGGGGTCATGTAACCTCCTAAATCATGCAAATATGCCTAGATTATGTGCTTAATCGTTTTTTTTTGTGGTTTTAGCACTTGGATGACTTTTAAAGGAAATACACGTGACTTAGGCTCAATTGGAGAAGAAACGGACAAGACTACGACTCTACACCATATCTTTTGAAGAAATTCCATACAGTGGCCGGAGAAGGCGTCGCGATTCCTTGCGATGGCGTCATATCACACAAGAGACGGCGACAGGATATTCAAGACAGCGTCAGAACGTAACCGCCTCAAAAGAAACCCTAGAAGCTTTGTCGAAGCGACAGCGTCAGAAAAGCTGCGACGCCGTCATGATATATTTTCTATATTTACAAACTCGTTTTAGGGTTTTTAGTGTGTAACTTTTGGGAACCGAACCCTACTTTTAGAAGACGCTTTTGGTTTCTACTTAGGCCATTTTTAGGGTGTCAAAACCCTATTGTATCTGCATGTTCTAATCAAGTGCTTTATCTTTTATCATTCAATATGTCTATGTATTGTTTGATTGATTCTTGTTCTTTACTTCCTTATAATATGTTAGGCTAAATCATGTAGTATTTACTTATGATTGTATGAAACTTATTTTGTAGATCCTTTTAATGTTGTTTTTTGTGATGGATGTGCGCGTTAGGCTTCAAAAAACTAGCTATAAAATATTACATTGGCATAAACGTCTACGGAAACGCGAGTGTGTAGAAAAGATACCATCGGTAACAATCTTCATACTACCTTACCCCTAATATGGTTGATCCCTCTTAAGTGTTTTAAATGCATGTAATATACTCTTAGGGTCCTTGTAATAGTCTTCATACTACCTTACTTATGCGTTGCCTTAACGAAATATTACGTAGACGGCGGGTTCGTGTAATTCATTCATGACTTAGGAAATACTTACACAGATCATCACAAGTGTGACAAAGCAACATGATTCGGAAAAGCAAACTAAGAAGTAGTGCATGATTAAGTAAATACGTTCATTTATCATATAGTTATTACCAAAGTAGTTTCGAATTATTATTAGTTTAATTAAAACTAAACCAATCTCTCAAACCATGATTTTTACCTGCTTTTATAAAAACATAAAAATACAACTAAAATCTTCTCTCACCGCCCCCCCCTTAGACATCTGTTAGATTTATCGGCCTTCCCAACCATTTCCTAAGAACGATAACAACCCCTGAGTCTTACCTTACTACACTACAACAGTTAGGTGCTCTGCCTACGGAGTTGTAAAACTTCTTGTGAAGTCCTTACGACGACCACATCAAGTTTTTAGCTCTGCTGCGTGGGGAATAGTTAGGCTTCAAATTTTATTTCGCTTAGGTTTACTCGCTTAATTCCTATCAAGTGAGACTTTCATCTTCTGTCTATTAGCTTTCTTTAGTCTATCTTTTCTTTGTGTTATTTGTTTCGTAAACTCCATTCTTGACCTCTATGGAAAACGAACATCATATCCGTACTCTTGGAGATTACTCCAAACCTATCCACGAAGGCTACCGAAACACCATTAAGCAACCCGATGGGAACAATGTGGTGCCCCTGCGATCCGACACCATCCGGTTGGTGCAAAACGGAAGCTCATTCCACACTCGTCCTAAAAAAGGATCCAAACCAACATCTCAAGGATTTTCTAAAACTTGTGGACTCACTTGACCTTGATGTTGCAAATAGGGAAAGGACGCGCCTGCATTTATTTCAATTTTCCCTTCGCGATCAAGCTAGCAATTGGCCTGAACGTCTTCCAGCAGGATCCATCTCCACCTGGGAGGATCTTACTACTCGTTTCCTTGCTCAATTCTTTCCACCAGAAAGGACTGCAAAACTTCAAAATGACATCCTCATGTTCCAACAACATCAAGGACTTACTCTAAAAAGTCCCTCATCATGGCATCGATCTTTGACTTAAAATTTAGATCTTTTATGACCATGTTAATCCCGCCATAAGGCGAACCATTGATCAGTCGACCGGTGGTAAGCTTCGTGACAAAAACGTCGAAGAATCTTGGGCACTATTAGAGGACCTAGCCTTCTATGACAACGAAAGTTGGAATTTTTTACCAAGAGACTTCGCTAAACCGGTCAAGGAAATCTCTTTGCCTCATGATGTCCCGAGTACATTCGACCGTCGTCTCATCGAGCTAGAAATTCAAGTCCAACGCTTGATGGAAGCTCATCTTGCTCCTAAATCATCCGTTCAAGTGAACAAAGTTGCTTCTTCATGCGAGATCCGCTGTGGTCCCCATGACACTCAATACTGCATGGAAAATCCCGAGCAAGCTTTTGTTGATTACGCATCCTCACGTACCGATGAAGTGGGAGGTAAGCAGTTCACTACAAAAAAAAGGACCAAGGAACTTCAACGAAGCCCGCATGGAAGGATAAACCAGACTTTAATTGGGCAAGAACTCAAACCTTAACAGTCCACAAAATGGCTCATTTTCTACAAACTCCTCTAATAACCGAACAAGGCTTGAGAAAGCATTGAGCAACTATGACTCTCATCAGGAGGGAAGACTATTTAGTCTTGGGTCTCAACTCAAACAACAACAGGATGACGTGATCAATAAAATCAACACCTTATAGAAGGCCATTTTTAAAAAATTTGATAACACGCCCGCTCATGACACTGCAGGAAACTTCATGGCTCACGTGAATCCGTATCCATCGACCACCTCAAGGAGGGAGCACCTCGAAGCAAGAGAATCAAAAGCCCATCAAAATTACTCTCTCCAAAATATCTATCTCAATCATCCTTAGAAGAACAAAATAGGAACCCTTCCTCTCCAAAATGTGTTCATTTCATCAATTCGATTGTCATTCTAAGAAAAGAAGATGAACCTGAGGAAGAAGAGACCATGGAGCCGAACGCGGCTAAGGACAACGATCATAACGCAACTGTTAATACTGAAGAGGAAGTCATAGATGTCACACCCCCAAATGGGGCCTAGTCAGAAATACGTGTCCGGAGGCGTGACGTCATAATACACATCACACAAGATACAAAGAATGACCTCTAAGGGTACGTTTAAAATCCAACATCGTTGCTTTAATTAAAATAGTTAAAGTTTTACATAGGCCCAACGATAATATGCGGAAGCGAATAAAAGGTTTTAAAGTTTGACAACGATGTTAACATAGATAATAATCATAATTCTTGAAAATCGGTCCAATGCAAGGCAACACCATAAAGCAAGCAAAGACATCCATAGCTAAGCACCTGAGAAAAACATGCTAAAACTGTCAACATAAAGTTGAGTGAATTCATAGGTTTAAATTTAATATTAAAGGTGGACCACAAGTTCACAGTACGCACGTGACAGTTATAGGAGATACAACTTCACATAAAAAGCATTTACGTTTGCACTAAGCTCATGACACCGAAGCTCAATTTAAAAGGAAGCATTTTATATGCCAAATAGTATTCCTCGCCCTAAAGGTATCTGACCAGGATCACCTATTGACATTCCGACATGGTATATACCGTTGTTCGGACATCCGAAACTAGTAAGCGCTACTTACCCGGATAGGGATAATTAGTCCCAATAGATCTATTTACAACATTTGCGCTTACTTAACCAGTACGGTCGGTTAAGCAATTGACGGTTCATGATAATTCGGGCATTAGTGGTCTATTCGCTACTTAGGCAACACGTAATCAGGAAAAGGAAACGTAAAGTAACTGTGTCCATAGTTTAAAAACAAGCAATGTTTCTCACCCCAAAATAGTAAAGTAAAAGTAGTAAAACATGGGGCTATGAACTCACCTTAGCAAAAATAAGCAAATGATAATCACGCAAGTAAACGATGATATAGAAATCTAGCCGCGACCTAGAATAATAACGCGTCTCGAAAACACAGAAAGTATGCCGAGAATTGCACAATATGTTCATCACCAAAAGAAATCCATGTGTGTTTGCTTTAGTTTGATTATCAAATCATGACTAAATAAAAACATATAGTTTTTAATTAAGTTTCGGCGTTTAACCAAAAATTACTATTTTTAGAAAGTTTTTATTTTAGGAAAGTTTTTAGTTTCAAAACGTTAATACCGTCCCCTATATTTATTAAGTTTCAATATTTTCAAAACACACTAACTAGCCTTAATCGCTTAACTTCTATGTCCGTTTCGCTAATTTTTTACCAAACTTACTATTTTTAGTAACTTTCTCGCTTTTCCTAAAATATGTTAACGACGTCTTTAAATGATACTAATCAATAAGTATGTGTTACTATATGTTTCGCTAGTGTTTAGAAAGTCTAAAAATGTTCAAAAGTGTCTGAAAACTCATTTTACTATTCACATCAGCCACAGTTTTTTTTTTTGGGGGGGGGGGGGGGGGGGGGGGGGGGGGGGGGGGGGGGGGGGGGGGGGGGGGGGGGGGGGGTAATTCATCGGTTTTGTCGAAAAATGTTTCAAGTTTCAATTGGCTATAACTTGGCCGTTTTAAGTTCAATTTTAATGTGCGATATATGAAAAACTATCTATTCGAAACGAGCTCTCCAAAACTACTTTTACGCATAATAAAAACATTTTTAGGTCGACCAAAACCTCAAAACAAATTTGGGACAGCAAGCACTTTTTGTCAAAAACGCAACCAAAATCCACCCAAACTTCACAATAGTGCTTAATCTAGCCTAATCTCTATTCACAACTAAACCATAACAAAACCACACCTACGACTAGCCTAATCCCATCATTTCTATTGTTGCAACTCTCATTCAACTCTCATCTCACCAAGAACATAATATTTAACTAGTAAAAACAAGGTAGTATCATTATTTATGAAATCTTGTCTTTAAAATCTTTCAAAAATTAAAACACAACATATGGATGTATGGATCTTGAACATATAAGAAGAACATAAGAAAAACCACAAAGAAAGATTCAAGACACTTACAAGAATAAAGAACAAGTAGAGAAATCACAAGATCTATACCCCAAAATAATAGATCTATAAAACCCAACAACAAATCTTGAAACCCTAACTTAGATCTTGAAGAAAAACCTTTAAACCAAAGAACCAATACTTCAAAACACCTTAGATGTTCTTAGAAATGAACTTGGAATGAGTGAATCTTGAAAGAAATCAAAACTATGGAAAGTATATGTATGTATGTGTGTGCCGTGAGTAAGAGGAGACAAAAATAGAGAGTTGTGTGATTTTTGAGGTTATGAAATAAGAATGAAACCCTAAGTTATGAGAATACAAGGTATTTATAGGAAAAGGCTAGGTTAAGGGCTCATGACTAGTCAAAGATTTGTAACCAAATGGCTAAGTGACCAACATACACTAAAGGTGTGTGTGGTTAGGTTCGGATGCAAACACAAGCCATAAGGGGGGGGGGGGGGTCAAGCTTAAGTCACTAGTTGC
The DNA here is from genome assembly GCA_026074375.1 of Tanacetum coccineum. Taxonomy (NCBI): domain Eukaryota; kingdom Viridiplantae; phylum Streptophyta; class Magnoliopsida; order Asterales; family Asteraceae; genus Tanacetum; species Tanacetum coccineum. Next base: position 109,627 of record BQNB010000216.1, read on the forward strand.
TAAATTAAATCAAATGCTTAGTGGATTTGTGGTCCTTCATGAGTGAATGAAGACAAAGAGGTGTAATAATAACATGTTCATGCATGGAAGATGAATACAAAGGTGTCACTATCTTGCATATGACGGTGTTTTTATTTTTTTGAAATTCAAAATAAGGATAAAAGATGCTCTTTGATTTAATTAAGTGTGTATATGCGTGTGTTTTGAGTAGATGATGAGGGATGAACAAAATTTTTGGCTTATGAACATGAGATGGACGATAACTAAAGTTTACACGAAAAGATTTTGGGTTTTCGGGGTTTCGTTAGGTCAAAAACGCGAAAAACACAATTTAAACGTTAAAGCGTAAAAATAAATACCGGGAGTGATCGTAAACTACGAAACACTTAGAAAGGATAAAATAAATCATATAATATCTAAATTAATCAAAATCCGAAGTCAGAACGCGTCCGATGACATTTTTCAGATTTACGCGGGTTAACTTCCCGGTAAACTGCCAGATTCAAACGTAACGTATAAAAGTCAAAAAAATTGTCGAAAAAGTTTAAAATACTGACCTTAAATTTTCAAGGTGTGACATTCTTCCCCCGTTAAAAGAGTTGTATCCTCAAAGCTTAAGACGTGGGTTCAGGTTTAACGAAAAGGTAATGGTACTTTTTCTTCATTTGATCTTCACGCTCCCAAGTAACTCGGGCCCTCGTCTCGAATTCCAACGGATCTTCACGATTGGAATGCGGCTTTGCTTAAGTCGTTTAACTTCTCAATCTATAATTTCAACTGGTTCTTCAATGAAATTAAGCTTGTCGTCAATCTGGATATCATCCAACGGAATAGCTAGTGGTTCGTCTACGAAACACTTCTTCAAATTGGAAACATGAAATGCTAATGGAACGTCGCTTAATTGTCTGGAGTCAAGTTGATACGCAAGCGTTCCTACCTTATCAAGAATTTTGAAAGGTCCAATATAGCGAGGGTTCAACTTCCCCCGTTTGCCGAAACGTATCACCCCTTTCCACGATGACACTTTCAACATGACCTTATCTCCAACCTCAAACTCTAATGGCTTACGTCTCCTGTCAGCGTAGCTCTTCTGTTTATCTCTTGCAGCTTGAATACGCTTCTTAATCTGAATGATCTTCTCAGTTGTTTCATGAGCAATTTCCGGACTAGTGAGTTGAGTGTCTCCAACCTCAGCCCAACAAATAGGCGATCGACATTTTTGGCCGTAGAGAGCTTCAAACGATGCAGCTTTGATACTAGTGTGATAATTGTTATTGTAGGATAACTCCACCAAAGGTAGGTGTCTATCCCAACCTTTCCCAAAATCAATCACACAAGCACGTAACATGTCCTTCAAAGTTTGGATGGTTCTCTCACTCTAACCATCAGTCTGTGGATGGTAAGCCATACTCATATCCAATTGAGTACATAGGGCTTCGTTTCACAATTTCCAAAAATGAGAGGTGAACTTACTATCTCGATCAGAAATAATCGAAACCGGCACTCCATGTTTCGAGACTACTTCCTTCAAGTATTGTCACGTCAACTTCTCCATTGAGTCGGTTTCCTTCATTGGTAAGAAATGAGCAAACTTTGTTAGTCGGTCTACAATTACCCAAATTGTATCTTAACCAGACGATGTCTTTAGCAGCTTAGTAACGAAATCCATAGTAATGTTTCCCACTTTCATACTAGGATCACAGGTTGAACCAACAAACCGGATGGTTTTTGGTATTTGGCCTTGACTTTGGCACAGGTTAAACATTTACTCACGTAAGTGGCAATCTTAGCCTTCATATTCGGCCACCAATACAGCTTCTTTAAATCTTGGTACATCTTGTCCGATCCAGGATGTACCGAATACTTTGACTTATGCGACTCGTGCATAATCAACTCTCTTAAGTCACCAAAATAGGGTATCTAACTTCTCCCATTCAAGCATAACGTTCTATCAGCACGTGGCTCTAGCTTCTTAACCATACCACACAGATCTTCAGTTTCAAAATTCTCCTCCTTCCTCGCCTCAACCTGAGCTTCTAAGATCTGCACAGGGAGGTTCAGACCAATCTTCAAAACTAAAGCTCGAACTCGTAGTGGCTTATTCCGTTCCTTTCGGCTTAAGGCATCCGCCACCACGTTCGCTTTTCTCGGATGATAACGAATCTCGCAGTCATAGTCGCTCAACAGCTCTAACCATCTACGTTGTCTCATGTTCAACTCTTTCTGATCTAGAATATGTTGCAAACTCTTATGATCAGTGAACATAACGCATTTCGTGCCGTACAAATAATGTCTCCACATTTTGAGAGCAAACACTACAACTCCAAGCTCTAAGTCATGTGTAGTGTAATTCTTCTCATGAATCTTAAGTTGGCGTGACGCGTAGGCTATGACCTTCTCCCTTTGCATCAAAACTGCGCCCAATCCTTTACGAGAAGCATCACAGTAAACCACGAAGTTTTCACTACCTTTGGGTAAAGCCAAAATCGGTGCACTACACAACTTCTGCTTCAACAGTTGAAATGCAGCTTCTGCCTTTTCACTCCAATCAAACTTCACGTTCTTTTGAGTCAGCTTCGTCATAGGCTTGGCAATTTTTGAGAAACCTTTGATAAATCGTCGGTAATAGCCAGCAAGACCTAGAAATTGACGAATCTCTATCAGAGTCTTGGGCGATGCCCAATCCTTGATTGACTCAATCTTAGCTGGCCCACGTGAATGCCTTCACTATCAATAACGTAACCAAGAAATTATACCTTTAACAGTCAAAATTCACACTTTGAAAACTTGGCGTACAATTCCTCCTTCTTAAGCAATTCTAAAATTAACTCAAGGTGTTTTGCGTGCTCTTCTTCGCTCTTGGAGTAGATCAATATGTCATCAATAAAAACGATCACTAATTTATTAAGTACGATTGCACACCCGATTCATCAGATCCATGAATACCACCGGTGCGTTGGTCAGTCCAAACGACATCACTTGAAACTCATAGTGACCGTAGCGTGTCCTAAACGCTGTCTTTGGAATGTCTTCCTCTCGAACTCTGAGTTGGTGATAACCATATCTCAGGTCGATCTTAGAGTAGACTCTTGACCCTTGCAACTGATCAAACAAGTCATCGATTCTTTGAAGTGGATATCGATTCTTCACAGTCAACTTGTTCAGTTTACGGTAATCGATACACATCCAAAAAGATCCATCTTTCTTTTTGACAAACAAGACCGGGGCTCCCCAGGTTGAGGAACTCGGTCTTATAAATCCCTTGTCAGAAATTTCTTGTAGCTGAGTAGACAATTCTTGTAGTTCCATCGGTGCTAATCTATACGGGGCGCGTGCCACAGGTGCAACACCAGGGACCAAGTCGATTTGGAATTCAACTTGTCGCATAGGCGGTAATCCAGGCAAGTCTTTGATGCTAATCTATACGGGGATCGAGCTACAGGTGCAGTACCTGGGACTAAGTCGATTTGGAATTCAACTTGTCGTATCGGTGGTAATCCAGGTAAGTCTTTAGGAAAGACTTTTGGAAAGTCCTGTACAGTCGGCACGTCTTCGAGTCACTTCTCCTTTGACTTGTCTTTGTTTTCTTTCGGAAAGTTCCTTGTCACTTTTATCTCCTTGAACGATCAGATTTTCGTTTCCGTAAGTAATACGCACTATCTTCTCATCACAGACAACCACTGCATGATTCTTTGCTAACCAATCCATGCTTATGATAACGTCGAAACTACCCAAATCTATGGGCATCAGGTCGATATTAAATGGATGTCCTAACAATCCTAATGTACAGCCTCTAAGTACAGTGTTGGTTTCCGTCAGCTAGCTCGACAGCTTAACTAACGTCTAAGGCATAGGGAATGATACCTAGCATTGCACTAAAAGTATTTGATATGAAACTTCTATCAGCACCCGAATCAAATAACATATAAGCTTGATGATCGTTGAGAAGGAACGTACCCGTGACAGTGTTGGAACCCGGGTTAGCGTCACCTCCTCCTAGGATATATGCCTTGCCTCTTGCATCAAGAACTCTTGCTTTGTTCCTACGGTTTTGGTTCTTGACTTTGGGATAATCCTTCTGGTAATGTCATTGTGCACCACACTCAAAACACGTAATAACTCCCTGATTTGGCCCTGGAGTTCCTTGAGTAGGTACAGTCACAACAGATCTACAATCCCTAGCCAGATGTCTAATCCTCTTACAGTTATAACACTTAGCAGTACACTGTCCTTCATGGTGTAGCTTACACTTATTGCAGAATGAAAGTGTTCCTTCATAACCATTCTCCTCATTGTTACCAGCCATATAGGCTCTAGCAACATTCTGACCTCCAGTATTCTGTCGTTTGTGGGGTGGTTGTTGCCCACGGTTGTTTCTATAGTTGTTGTTCAATCTCCTCTTGTTCTCTGCGTTTCTTACAGCATAGCCCTTCAACTTTTGATCCATCAAGTTGTTGGCAATTCGAACAGCATCTTGTAGTCTTGTGGGTTCTGCAGCAATTACATTCCCTTGGATATTATCAGGAAGACCTCCAATGAATTTCTCCACCCGATCTTCCTCCTCGGGGACCATTTTGGTACACATCATAGTAAGTTCTTGGAACCTTTGAGTGTAAATAGCCATGTCATTGTTCTTCACCAACAAATTCCACAACTCGCTTTCCATCTTTTGGATCTTATTTCTCAGGCAGTACACTTCAGTCATAAGCTTCAACAGCTCTCTCTATGATAAAGCGTATGCAGCATCAGTTCTGATGGTTCTCTTGTGAGAATTCCACCAGGTTAATGCACTGTCGAGTAAAGTACAGGTAGCATACTTCACTTGATATCTCTCCGGACAGTTGCTGATGTGAAACACAGTTTCCATCTTTTCACTCCATCTTATCAAACCAACCACACCTTCTGTTCCTTTAAAACTCAGTGGTTGACATTTCATGAAATCTTGGTAAGTACATTCACGAGCAACAGGCCTATCGCCTCTTCCATTCACATTACGGTTCTCATTACCGTCACCGTTGTCGCCTCCATTGTTTCCATTTCCAGTACCATTTCCATTACCATCTCCTCCTCCATTGTCATTCCCATTCCCGAGTTCAAGATCTCGGTTAACCCGGCGAGCCTCTAGAGCTGCGTCCACACGTTGGTTGATCATTTCTTCAATTGCGGCAGGGGTCATACCAGAATGAGTGTTAGTCATTGTTCTACATCACAAGACACAACCCATGGTGAGATTTTGAAACGAATACACGATTATTAGATAACGATAATTTAATACATGCTATGAAATAAAATATAATTACAACACGATTGCCAGAACGAATAAATAACAATATAGATAAATAAGCGAGAGAGTCAAAACAAGCTTTTCATTTCATGAATAAAAGCATAATTCGGTTACAACCAAAATCCAAAATAGGTACATGATCCACAATTATTTCTACTGCTAACATCTAGACCTAACCATCAGTCTAGTGTCCTACATGATCATGGTACTACTAGTCTAAGGGCGAAAACCCAAACGTCTCTCAACATATGACTCCAACCTCCTAAGTCTCCCCCGAGTATCATCACGATCCCTACGAACCTGACGAAACTCCTCCTGTGAAAGAGACATGTGAAGACGAAGAAATGTTGCAATAGACTAACAGAAAAGTCCCAAGGGCATAGCGGTAAGTGTGTGTGTGCAAAAGGGTTGAGACTAGGTCGAGGTCGGGGGTTCGAGCCCGACTCACCCTGACTCATTGGTTCCCTTTTTTTTATATATTTGAAAATTTATAAAAGCAAAGTTGTTAAGCAACTCAAAATAAGCACTTTTAATAAATTGCAACTATTTTTATTAAAAGCACTCAATAAGCCAGAAAATAAGCTTAAAGTTGACAGAAACACTTAAAAGAGATTTTTGAACTTTTTCTTTAAACTTAATAAGCTATAAGCCTACCCTAAGACTAAATAAGCTATGACTAAGCTAAACCTACCCTGATAAGCTAAGTAGAACAAGAATTAAGAACTACTAATAAGCCATAAGCTAAAATAGCAAACAAGCACTTAAGCTAAATCTGAGAACCAAACAGACCCTTGAGACACCTTTGAGATTATTTTTTTTTTTTTTTTTTCTTATAGAGCAAATCGAACCCTATGAAATTCTAACTTATACTATCTTAAAGTGTGACTAAAAAACTACTTAAAACAGCTTTTTAAACTTAATTTGAAATTCATTTGCTAAAAGAAAAAGTTATTGAAAAAGGCTATCTACTCTTTTTTTGTCTTTTTGAGTTTTTTTTATCACTTTTGAAGGCAGATTTACCTAAGAGAATAAGCCAAAATTTAGAAAATAAAACTTAATCTATATTAAGCTATGTCTAAACTAAAAGCTTGCTTAACCTTAACCTTCAAATCCTTCTTAGATTACAATAAGTTGAATCAAAAGCCACTACAGTGGTAGACTGCAGTGGAACCTATCTGGTGCAAATGGCAAATTGACCAAATAACAAATGCAGGATACCTAAAGGGTAAGCCTGCACTTAGGCACTCTATTTGAGTGTATCAAAACACAAAACCAACACTATCCAAGCCTTTGAGAGCTTGGTTCAAATTCTTAGCAAGCTAAGAAAGGAAAAATCTCCCCTGGTGCAGGAAGACAAATTATAAGCATTAAAATGATTTTGAACTAAGTCTAATCCTACAAACTATCTTAGATCTTAATAAAACATGAAAACAAAGCTGACAAAAAAGAAATCACCAAATTTCTTTGACTTACAGAGGTCAAACTAGCTTGTACCAAACACCCCTTTACTTTATGACAGTATTGATTTTAGCTTGTGATTTAAAAACTAGCTAACTAAACCTTGTTACCAGATATCATTAAGCTTATAACAAATATAATGAACACAAATCAACAATTACTTAAGCTAAAATCAAGATCTACCACTAATTACTAACTAATATTTTTGGTTTTTATGAAATTTTTAGACAGAAATTAAAAATCTAAGATCTATACTACTTAAGTCTAAAACAGATAATTAAACATGATCAATAAGCACTATTAAACAGAAATAAGCACTAACAAACAAGTAGATAAGCAGAAAATAAGCAAATGCAAGATTAAGCTAAATTACTTGATTTTTAAGGGAAACTTACATATGCCTTGGCTAAACAAAGGCAAAGGGCTCGAGGAGCCACTCAACAAGCTCTAGCTTATCCTTGTGGATAAGCTAGTAAAGTCCAATAGGGTCTTCCATGGTTACCCCATCATCCATAAGCTCACAACCAGTTTTCACCATAACTTTCATAGTTTAACTGATTATTTGGTTTAACTAGTTTTAAGTTGAGTTGATGAGCTCAATTCTAGCTTATAGACTAGAAAAGCTTAATAAGTGCTTAACACAAGCTTATGAAACAGTAAACAACATTTTAAAGAAAAACTTATTATCAAAAGCAATTTATATAAAAGGGAACTAAGATTTCATTGATGAAAACAGATTACAATATTTCAAAGAAGGAGAGTACATTAAGCTAAAAACGATTTTAAAAATACATAAGCTACTACAATAAGCTATTTTTATTACTACTCCTACTACTCCTTTTTGTGTGATATGAGGGCCTTTTATAGCCTCTCACAGATCCTTCTAGGCCTCTCTTCAATCCGCCTTGGCCCTTGATCATTATTCAATCATTGGATGCCATCTATGAGCCGTTGGATCATATCTTAGCTCACACGGATTGCCAGCTTGGCAATCCGTGATTGTGACACCTTGTGCTTCTTTTGCACTTAATTTAGAGCAAATCCCACTTCCCCGTGTGTTTTCTTCACTATCCACGTGTGTCCTTCTTGTGGGTAATGGCCAATGAGAATACTTGAGTGACGTTTCTCCCTGTCATGGTGTACTTGAACCTTTGAATTACTCATTTTGACCCTTAATTATAAAAACCCCTTTGATTTGACAGGAGGGTGAAACGGGGGAGAAGGTGAATAGTAAAAACGGCTTTTCCCGCCATTTTTACTTATACGGGTAAATGGGGGGGGGGGTGAGTATGGGACATTGGCAACTTTGGTCCCTCTATTTTGTGAAGTGAAGATGTAATACACATTCAAGTGTATAACATCTTTTGGTTTTGGCAAGAATGGTCCTTGGATTTTAATTATAGGTTATGGGTTTTGTGTTTTGGGCCGGGTATGGTTTTAAGGGGTTTTGGCCCATTAAAGGTTTAGGGACCATTTGTGTAACATTTGAAGTTTGGAGGGACTGAAATGAAACATTTAGGGTTTGTCTTTTAGTGCTTTGACTGAGGTTGACCAAGTGTTGACTGAAGGTTGACCTTTCCTGGCTTTGGCTTTGCATCTTTGGCTTCTTTTGTGCTCTTCCGTTCCCCGTGTCCGTGTTTGCCCGTTTTTGACGGTTTTCTTGTGATTTTTGATATATCCGTACCTGCACACACAAAACACAAAAACAAGTATATTTTTGCCATTTTTAGCATGTTTTGGGTTTAATTGGGTTATTTTAGGTATAAACGGATATGTGTATTTTACACTTATCAAAATTCCCCAAACTAAACGATTGCGTGTCCTCACGCAATATCACATGCCTTATAACCAAATACCTCGAAACTTCCCCAAACTAAACCTTTGAAAAGTAGCAAAGATTTTTGTTGAGAGAGCTAAGAGATCACAAGTTATAAAACACCCGAATTCCCATTTTCAAAACTTTTTTCTCTTTTTATGATTTTTCTTGATAATTAACTACCTAACTACAACTTATTTGTGTTGACATAATGTATTGTTTTCATTACCTCATTGGTAACTTTAAGGATCATAGAACAAAAAGCACAATTAAGTGTCTAAAAGATAACTTCATCATTCGTTTGACGAAAAGTGCCCATTTCATTCCTATTTGAGAAAATATGTCTGTTCATAAGTTGGCAAAAATCTACGTTAACGAAATCATTGCACGTCATGGAGTACCGTGATTCTATCGTTTTCGAATAGGGAAGGAACAGATTTAACTTTATCTAATTTTTGGCGAGATTTTCAAGAAGAATTAGGCACGAGGTTACACATGAGTACGGCATTTCATCCTCAAATGGACGGTCAAAGTGAACGAACAATTCAAACATTGGAGGACATGCTTCGAGCTTGCGTAATTGACTTTGGAGGAAATTCGGATAACCATTTACCATTGGTAGAATTTGCTTATAATAGGTTACCAAGCGAGTATAAAGAAGCCTCCACATAAGAAAATGCACTATGAAAGTAAGTACGTAGAACGCCGGTATGTTGGGATGAAGTAGTAAGTAGGGAGTTAGCAAGCACGGATGTGGTTTTAGCGACAACCGAGAAGATAGAAACCATTCGTGAAAGATTAAAGGAGGCACAAGATAGGTGGAAAAGCTATACCAATAAATGAAGAAGACCATTGAATTGATGTTAGATGACTATGTCCTGCAAAAGTTATTCTCCGTAGGAAGGGTGGTAAATGCGTTTAAAAACAAGGGGAAACTTAGCCCGAGATTTATAGGTCCATTTAAAATTTTAAAGAAAGTTAGAGAGGTAGCTTATACCTTGGAATTACCCGAGGAAATGAGAGGTATTCATAATACCTTTCATGTGTCTTATCTAAGGACGTGTCTTTCGGATGAATCAAGCGTAATTACTTTGGATGACGTAGAAATTAATCCGGAATTAACCTTTCAAGAAGAGCCGGTATCAATCTTAGGAAGGAAATCAAGACAACTTCGCAATAAAGAAATTCCGTTGATTAAAGTGGAATGGAAGCATCGGAATGGTACAAGCATTAAATGGGAACCGGAAGAGAAGATGAGGATTAGATATCCTCAATTATTTCAAGAGTAGATTTCAGGGACGAAATCCCGTTTTAGGGGGGATGAATTGTAACGCTCGTTGCCCGACGAGGTATTATTTTATAGTATAAATAATAATATTTGATTATTTAGAATGCATTTTATATGAAAATGGTAAATTTATAAGTTAGAAATAAATAAGTGTAAAGTTATCTAAATATAAATGTCTAAAGACAAAAGGAAAAAGACTTGAGGGGTTAAAATTGCCAATAGAGCAAACTTAATTATGTAAATATTAAAAATGACAAAAATATGACTTTCCAGACATTTTAAGAAAAGTGTGTACTCTGTGTGTGTTGTTGCTGTGTCGACACCAACAAGAAAAAGAAGAAGAATTAGGGATTTCATTAATCTTGTGAAATTGAATAAGGAAGAAGAATAATTAAGCTATTAGGAGCCTTTAATTGTCATCCTCTCATCAAGTAAGTAATTTCTAAATTGTAAAATTAGGGTTCATGTTATGAAATTCGGGTAAAATGATTAAGGGTTAATAATTTATGGTCCTAAACATGAATTAGTTGTTATTAGAGTTATTTTTCCCAAATAGGAAGCTAAAGAGGATCAAGCTTTTTGTACAAGTAGGAATTTAGAGGCATAATTAAGGTAAGTATCTTGATTAAACTTATGAATAATATCATAATGTTAATTATGATGTTTGTCATGAAATGTACAAGGAGTTGTGAATGTTGTTTAGCTTGGATCCAATGCTAATAATGTGAATATTAGCATAATTATTATGCTTGTTTTAAGGTATGTATGAATGTTATGATTATACTCCTTGTTGTGTTATGGTTTGTAATATTACTAGCTATGACATGCTTGAATTTAATTTATGTCAAGTATTTACTAAGCTTTTGCATATATTTTAGTTTATGAATGTTTTTGTAGGTTCAAGTGGTGTGGAAAAAGGTAAGGAAAAGAATTAGTAACGTGATGAAGAAGTAGTTTTGAACTTGGTAGTAGAAGACCTCTTTTGGATCAAGGGATCGAGAAGTTGAAGCCCCGAAGTGTCAATCTCTTGTTTGGGTATATTTATGTTATTTTGGGTCTTTTATCTTTTGAAGTCAACTATTGATGTTTCATGTGTCTTGGTTTAGTATTGAATTGGGTTAAGTGTATTTGATATGTTGAATGTGAAAGGGTAATTATAAATGTGTTAGATGATGTTTGGGTTACATATAATGTGATCCGTTAACGTGTTAATGAAATGGTCTATGTGGGTTAACTTTGTAGCCGAAGTGTAATTTCTAAAGTTGCAAATTTCTATGGTTATTAAGGTTTGTTACAAAGAGTTGGGTTTTGGTGTTTTTGTGTTTCTGTAGAATTCTACAAGTTCTGCAGGGGTTCTGTATCAGGGCACCAATACGGCATATCCAATTAATGTATACGGTGTATTGGGTGATACGGCCTCTGATACAGTGTATTATAGTCTAAGTGTAATATGACGTATTCAATTAATGAATACAATGTATTCATACTTTGGTCTCATACATAGTATCCATATTTATAATACGGAGTATTCGTTTCTTGGTTCAATACGGCGTATTCAATTAATGAATACGGCGTATTGACTACATTCCACAGAAGGATTATATCTCTTTCGTGTTTTAAGTTCTCAATTTGGGGTTGTGATATATGGTCCTTATAAATGTAATTGAGCTTGTGTATGTTGTTTGTTCCAAAGTGTGTCTTCAATTTCATATGGTTTGTTTGTAAAGTCCAACTATGAGTAATTTTTCAAATTTTTTTTCTAGTGGCGTTTAAGGGGTGTTTCACATAATATCAGCGAAAGGTACGAGGCTCTGTTAAGTAATGTAGCTGTAAGAGCCTTCTTATGTGGGAGCCTTGCATGATACATCTACACAACACTAAAGCAAGGGGTTTCAGCTAGCTGGGCAGAAAGAAAACCTATAGTGCAAATTGAAGGAAATTATGTATGAACTAATTCAGGCACCGAGTCTATGTTACTTGAAATTTGACAGTTTTATGCAAAAGGATAGGATGCGAGTTCTATGCCATGAACCAATGTTGCTACTCTAAAAAGGTGGTTCATCTTGTATTAGACAACTGTTAAAGGTTGATGACATGTTGGTCGCAGGCTCTGACATGACAGAATTCAACAAGCCCAAGTGGTAGTTGCCTTTAGTGTTCGAGATGAAGGATAAGATGCTCAGAGAAGCATGTGCTTGGTTATGTGCTTACAGTTGGTGTAACAACATTCGGGTGAGAGTCTAGACTACAGAAGAGTATCACTATGTTAACTATAAAAGTCTAGTTTATGGCAGTTGCATAAGCAAGCTGAGAGTTGATATGGTTGAAGAAGTCTCTTAAGAAGTTAGACTGAGCTCAGGCAGAAAGTGTTTAATACTGTGATAAAGATACTAAGAGTTCGATTCATCTTGTAAAGAATCTAAAGGTTTACAGTTAGGCAAAGCTTGTTTGGATATTGATAAGTGAAGGGTCCTTATCTTTGTTGAAGATTCTTGGAACGAAGAGCCTTGCAGAGATGTTCACCAGGTTGGTGATGAAAGAGAAGTTGAAGTTCTGCGCAACTTTAATTGGCCTCCGAGTGAATTGATAATGGAGGATGCTGTCTTACCAGAGAGAGGTTATTCCTAGTTTGATGATGTTAGTTCAAGATACCTTGTATCGAAAGTCTCATAGCCCTGCGTTTGGTTAGTGCAACGTGTTCTGTATGTTGGAGGTACAAGAAAGTTAGAGCAATAGCATTGTTGAATGGAAGATGGTTTGAAGTTTACAGAGATTACTTGAGACGGAGAGCAGTGAAGTGATCAGCCTCCAAGTGGAAGATTATTGAGTTGTGAAGACTTATATCCCACATCGGTAAAATAAGTAAAGTGGATTAGGGTCTCACACTTATAAATACTCCCTCATTGTAATTGTAAACTTGTATCTTGTGTGTGTGTGTGTTATTACCCCGTGCAGTTTAGCATGGGTCGTGCAGTTTGGCACGAGCCTGAGCAGTTTAGCTCAGTGCTTAATAATATCTCTTTGGTTTGATCCCGTGGACTGCCACGACTATCCTAGTCGTGCATACCACGTTATATATTATGTCGATTTCGCAATAACTTTTCGTAAGCCTTGTTTGTTTGAGCGGTGTGTGCAGGAGCTAGAAACCGTACAGAGGTCTGTACAGAGGTGTGTGTAGGTGCGATATACGCTAACAATTCTTTCAAAGACTTAACGAACCATACTATCGCAACGATAATTAAATCATCTTTCTTAGAGAGGGACACTTCTACATACTTTCGACGAACTTTTTTTCGAGTTTTTTTTGTAAACATCAAAATTTACGTCATGAAAAAATTACATTTGATTTATGAAATCAGAGTTGATATGCTATTTTAAAAAGCACATGTTATTTATGAACTTCACATGTGATTTGTGAAATCACACGTGATTTTTAAAAGAAAATCACATGTGATTTTTCAAGTCGCAAATTTCAACACTAAAAAAAGTCGAAAACAAAGTTCGTCGAAAGTATCGAAGTGCCAGTCTACTGAAAGATAAAAAATTCTCGTCGCGGTGACGTATTTTGTTTGTTAACGATTTACCGTTTGCAAGATATGTTGTTTTTAATAAAGAGGTGGAAAGTGATTTTTTAATGAAAAAGTGAATGATTAGAATTTATTTATTGGATCTTTAAACAACTTTGGGTCTATATTGATCATAACTCAGTTTCACATACCCATGTAGTCATGTGGGTATTGTGGTTTGACGTTTGGGAAATTTGCAAAATTGTATGCTAAGATGACATTTATTTTTAACTAGACTCACTTTTATAGTATATTGTTAAAATTAAAACTATTATTATGATATTTCAAGATTATTCTTTCGTCACATACAACACAATTCTAACACACTCTTACACTGTTGTTTGTCCTTTTTATTTCCAGTTCTTTGCTTTTGGTTTTGTACAAACCGTAGCTGGATTTTATTACGACATGAGTCCGTTTTTGGTTATTTTAGCTCGTTTTTAAAGGTAAAAGGTATGTGTAATTAAGCACATACCAGGAAGTAGGAAAGAATAACGATGGATTTCATCACAAAACTACCCAAAACATCAAACGAACATGACACAATCTGGGTCATTGTCGATCGCCTTACCAAATCCGCACATTTCATCCCTACCCGAGAGACAGATAGTATGGAAACCCTTACAAGATTGTACATAAAGGAAATAGTCTCCCGGCATGGAGTGCCAATATCTATCATCTCAGATCGTGACAGTCATTTCACGTCCAGATTCTAGCAATCATTACAAAGTGCTTTAGGTACTCAATTAGATATGAGTACGGCATATCATTCCAAAACTGATGGGCAAAGTGAAAGGACCATCTAAACACTTGAAGACATGCTTCGAGCCTGTGTTATAGATTTTGGAAAAGGATGGGAAAAACACTTACCATTAGTAGAATTTTCTTACAATAACAGTTACCATGCCAGTATTAAGGCAGCACCATTTGAGGCACTTTATGGTCGAAAGTGCAGATCACCTGTTTGCTGGGCCGAAGTTAGAGATGTTCAACTTACAAGACCAGAAATAATCCATGAAACCACTAAAAAGATAGTGCAAATTCGACAACGCTTGCAAGCTAAAAAGATCGGCAAAGAAGTTACGCCAATGTAAGGCGAAAGCCTTTAGAATTTTAAGTTGGAGATCATGTTATGTTAAAAGTGTCACCTCGTAAAGGTGTCATCCGATTCGGAAAACAAGGAAAGCTTAATCCCAAGTACATTGGAACTTTCAAAATCCTTGAACGGATTAGCTCAGTGGCATATAAACTTGAGTTTCTTGAAGAGCTCAGTAATATCCACAGTACTTTCCACGTTTCTAATCTAAAGAAATGATTATCTGACGAATCCCTTGTCATCCCAATAAAAGAGCTTCGACTCAATGACAAACTCAACTTTGTGGAAGAACCATTGGAGATCATGGATCGAGAAGTCAAGCAACTAAAACAAAGTCATATTCCTATAGTTAAAGTAAGATGGAACTCTAAAAGAGGACCAGAAATTACGTGGGAACGCGAAGATCAAATTCGTGCCAAGTATCCACATTTGTTTTCCAACATCACTCCGGCATCCAACTAAATCTCGGGACGAGATTTCTTTTAAGGGAGAGAGACTATAACAACCCGTAATTTTCATCACTGTAATTATCCATTTATTGTATTAGATTCACTGTAATATCCATCTATTATAAATATACCACCTTTACAGGGAAATTTTTGCTTTATCTCATTATGCAACGTAACTTGCATCTCTAAAGTAAACGAGCTCATGCAACCTCTACCAATGCCATCTATATCTATGTTTATATCATGTAAACATCATAATATGTCAAGTCTATATCTTAATATCATTTTTACCAAGTACGTTACCCATTTAACATACCATTTACAACGTTATATCAAAACATACTTTATTCATCAACATTTATATCAAAACCCTAATTATATGTAATGTATACATATAAAATGAAAGTGCAACCCTTCAAGCATGTGTAAAAGTGTACAATGCATAACATTTGAATATCTTTTCCCTCCTAAATCAAGTTACAACTTTATAAAGCCCAATGTACAAGTCAATAATGTAAGAAAACCAAACTAGGTCATTTTACCTCCTAAATCACTTTAGTTTCTTACCACCACTTTAACACAAGGTAAAAACACTTAATGCATGACTCTTAAACCCTAAACCTAAACCTTAAGTCATCCTAAAACCCTAAACCCTAAACAAAACCCTAAAACCCTAATTTCATTTTAAACCTAAAACTAAACCCTAAACCTTAATCCTAAAACCTTAAACTTAACCCTAACCCTAAATCCCCCCCCCTAACATTAAACCTTAATCCAAACCCTTAAACTACCCTAGAACCTAAACCTAACTCGATCTAAAAAACCATAAACCCTACCCAAGACCCCATAAAACCCCGACACCCCTTATTTATTTCATTTTGGACCCATTTTCAACCATAGAGCCTCTATGAAATCCCCACCAAGGCCCAAGCAGCCACCCAAGCACCTTATAAGCACCTCCATCACCTCCCTTGGCCACCAAGGCTTCAAGTTACCTTCTTGTCACCCCTATGTAACCGAACCCTCATACACCCTCACCACCTTGCATAGCTACTCTCCTAGCTTCCATGAAGCATCTATAGGCTTCATTGGTCATCACTCTACAGCCCTTAACCCTTAGCCACAAGAAAACTTGGGGGCACCAAGGATTTTCCCCTATATTAAACCAAATCCAAGCAACCCTTCAAACACACCTCAAAACTTTCATGATAAACAACAATGGAGTCTTAAAGTAGATTCAAGAAGGAATCCAAGTGTAGTCCCCTAAGCTCAAAATAGAAGCCAAGAATCAAGAGAAATGAAACCCTTGGAAGTCGATACCGAGGCGTACGAACTCGAAACCCCATTTCGACATGTATTGCTCCAATGTAAGCTCAAAATCTTGTTCAATAAGCTGTATAAAGTGTATTAGCATGATCATAAAACACTTAAGTATCATATATGAAACTCTTTTTAAACCCTTAATCCTCAAACGCCATTGTGTTTTTTCTTAAAAGCCGCTAAAAACTACCCTTTGATTTTCTAGCTAACGAATCCTTTTTCTAAACTTTTGTTACATTAGAACATCATATTTTAGCTTATTTTAATAAGCTATAACCTGGAAATATCATTTGGAACCCTAAAATAAGCTTGCATGGCTTTTTGGACTTGATTTGTAAATATTTCCATACAAGGGGTATATATCATAACTTTTTGAAATTTATAACTAGAGGGGCTGAAAATGTCATTATTCCAAAGTTATAACTTTAAGGACCTATTTTGCCAACTTCTAAAGTTAAAGGTTTAATTTATATATACTTTATATATAAAGGACTAAACTTGTAAAAGTTTATAAACCAAGGGTATATATTGCCATTTTTGCAAACTTAAAAATATAAAATATAATATTTTTAAATAAATAATAAACATATAATATTAATATTATAAAACCGATTTTATTAAAACCCCGACACATTAATCGTTATTAATCATCGATCGCGCCATCTAAAATAATTACGTTATAATATTTAACGTAATTTATCATCGGCTAACTTTTTGAAGAAACTTAAAATCTTATTGTATCACGTTACTAGGGAGCTTCATGTGAGGAGTTTCATTTGGGTCTACGTTTTGACGAGTTTGCTGGATTTACGATTTAAAGTGTCCTGGCTCCTCAAACGTTTACTACATGACCTCTGATGGCCCAAATAGTGATACAATATTTCCATAAATTAATAAATCAAAGTAATACGTTAAACTTTATGCAGTTTTGAAACATAAAACCATCACACTAAAAGCGGTAAAACATATTACCCAAGGTTGCGTGCAAGCCGTTTACTTTTCATCTTAATAACTTTTGCCATCAATCAGATTTCCCCTGTTAAGGTGATTTAATAGCCTTGCATTTTAAACGTTCTAATGTTTTCATAAACCTACGAAGGGATACACTCTATAAAACCATGATACTAGATTTTTCCAACTTTATGCTCCCCTGATAATATTATTGCCTAAGTCCCCCCCTTACTTTTGCCATTAAGACCCCACTAATCAGGAAACCAATAAACTTTCGAAGATAAGCGCGAATGCTGTAAATATATCTATTTTGGACTGAGCATCCCCGTTAATGTACCTATACTTTCTGGTAACCAAACCACTTCCTTTGAAACAACTAAGCGGGTGTTTCAAATGAACCCGTTAGGGCAACTTCTGTGTGATATTGATATCACAAGGTCTAAGTGTCATGAGCTTAGGGCAATAATACTGTTTTTCAATAATAATTGTACACATTGCAATTAATAACTTAAGGTGTATAACAACGAAACCCACTAATGAACTTGTATTCAAAATGTGTTTACCAAAAACTATAGAATTTCACTCACCTATTGAGTTAACTTTTTAGCATGTTTAATCTCATGGTAATTAGCAACTTATGGCACGGAGTGGCACGGACTCGAGATGGCTAAACTGTTAACATTACAAACTTTATGTTATCCATTGTATGATAATGGACCTCAAGTTTGTAAAAACTCTATGAAATAATGAATGATAACTTATCTTTTAAAAACGTCTCTTTTGAGTCGTTTTCTATGATTATGACTGTTGTACTATGAAATAATACCCCAGATTAGCTTCCGCTGCTATATGTCAAAAATAGGTGTGTTATAGGTCATCCATTTCACTTGCTTGTTTTTATTTTATTTGTGTGCTTGTATGTTTTATAGTTAATTTTTCTGATTGTTTAATTTTTTGTACAAATGTATCTGGTCGAAGACAATCGATACGACGTCCATCACCAGTTGAATACGGCGTATCGACCTTTCTAAACCAATATAGTGTATTCTATTCAAATAGTCAATATGGCGTATTCAGTCAATTGAATACGGTGTATCGACTATCTGATACAACAACAGTCTTTAAATTTTCATATTCCGTTTAATGCTTAGTTTTCTGTATTTACTTTCTTCAAAGCAAATCCTACTGATATTTTGACCTTGGTTTCAGGCAGTGCTGATCGCGAAGGATTGATCAAAGAATTAATAACGGATACCATGACGGAACCTACTTTGGGAGAATATGAGATGGAAGTTTGAGCGAATTATGGGTCGTACACTACTGCACCGGGGTTCAATAAAAATGCTAGATCCGAACTATATGGCGAATTTTTAAAAATACTACGCGATAATGTATTCAATGAAATGAATGACGATGAGGTAAGTCGACAACAACAACAAAAAGTCTGGCTATAATGAAATTAATTAAAATTCCCAATGCCGATCCCAATCAACTTCGACTACATGTTTTCCCGCTCTCGTTTATTGGAGCTGCACGAAAGTGGTGGATAGATGAGGTAGATGGAAAAATCAGTACTTGGAGAGAATTAACTGAAAAATTCTTTCACAAATACTACACCCTATCCCATACCTGTAAAAATACATCTTTTTGTGATGATGTGTATGATGGTCCAGATTACATTGACTTCATAAATTGGTTGAATTCAACATTCAGAAACAATTGGAGAATAGATGGAAAACCAGGAACGCACTATGGGAATTTTGGATTAAAGGTGATGATGATGAAGTATTGTTGGATGACATTGTATCAAGTGACGACGAAATACAGAACCTAAGCACAAACACCTGAACGACACATTCTGGACAAAGTTTTTCAAGCCTTATTTTGATGCTCAAGAAGGGAACAACATTTGTACGTTTAATAAGGGTCAAGAATGTTTTGATAAACATAAGCCAAAGATTTATGAGCATAACGTCAATGAATTTAACGGTATCTTGGTTAGTAATGATGAAGAAGAATTGCTCAATGAAGGAGTGTGTAAATCCAAAAAATTCGAAGTAATTCGGTACTCGCTTGGTACTAATGAAGAATACATCGCCGTCAACACATGTGAGTACAATACCTGGAAAAGAACCGATGGAATTGTGTCAAGCATCTACCATGAAATTTTTCGCAAGAAGGATCAAGGGTGGCACGTAAACTCACCAAGTGAAGAGCTAAAAACAAGTCTAACTTAAAGACTTCGCTATAAACAAAAGTGCTTGTCGGGAGACGACCTAGAATGTATTTTCTTATTTTTATCGAGTCTATCTTCCCAGACTTTCTATACGACGTATCCATGGCAGTTGGATACGGCGTATTGACTGTCTGGACGTTATCCAGCCCTTTATTTTTCTGCATTTTAAACATTATTATCAGATAATCTATACGGCGTATTCATGAATATGATACGGCGTATTTGGCAATCTGACCCGTACCTTAGATACTTTTTACAAGTCTCAATACGGCGTATCTTGGTTTTGGGATACGGCGTATCGACTTCATGTACAGTTTTTCATTTTTGTTTTTGCTTTCTAACCGTCGAATACCGGAGATAGAATTGCATTGATTTTTCATATATCTTATGTAGGACCTTACTGAACGAAAAAGACAACTTTGGTGGAGTATTTATATTCTGGAATTCTGTGTATTGTAGTCATGCTGGAATACAGACGCTTTCACAACACACAATCTTGCTCATAAACGCAACATGGAGGATCAACCGAGCAAATCCCAGGGGAGTTTCTCGTTCTAATTCTTTTAATTTCCTATCCTTAATGTTATATTTATACAACGAAGTTGTTTTATACTTCAAGTGGGGGGAGGAGAATTAGAACGCTTACTTCTCTATATTTTCACAATAAAATGCTTAAATTATGCCTAAATTTTAAAAAAAATTCAAGCATACTTTTGTGAAATTATTAGTTACATAACCCGCACACATAACCCTTGTTAGATATTATGAGAATTTAGCCTTATCCATTTCCACATGTTTACCTAAATTCCACAAAAATATGAGTGTGTCGGTGATGTTGTAGACTTTAGAACTTGGCTTGGTATATCTATTTGAGACCACAATAATAAGTACTATTTTAAATAGATGGAGTGACATTTTCTAAACTGGTAAATTTTTAGGATTACACCCAAAAATCCTATACATGTTGTAATATTAACTAACTACAATGGTTAGTTAACCCCCGTATAAACCCTTTTGTTTACTCTCACTTTTAGAGTAAGATCCCCTTAAAAAATCTGTTGAGCCATTCCATTCTATTCTTACACCAAATATTTATTTCGTTACACCTTTACACCTTAGCCTACCCTATTAGATTAAGTCTTTAATCGGTTGATAGTTGCTTTTGTGTAAAGTATTGTATTTCTTGTGTCGCAATGCAAAATTTTCTATCTACGGTTAGGTCAGAAAAATTGCACAATGCAATTGGGTACGTGTGTGAAATTTCTAACCACGGTTAGGTCGGGAAAATTGCACAATGCAATGGGAATGTAAAAGTAGTGTATATTTTTAAATCTCAAATTTTCAGTGTGTTTTACTACTTTCACAAATTAATTTTTACATCCGAAGTATAGAGGAGAATGGATAAATTATCCGGATTCATTGTGATCGTGAAGATAGTGAAATTACACCGAAATTCGCAGTGTATATATGTTAAAAAAATACAAATTTAAAGTAAATAAAATCAAAAAAATCAAAAATAAAAAAAAGTAAAAAATACAAAAAAAGTGATTCTATAGAGTATTGTTGTATGTTGGTCGGAATAAACCAACCATGTATTTCTTGTATAAAAGTGGTCGATATCACCACTAATTTCTTGTATTATGGATGATTGGGAGTTGACCGTTACGGGAACGCCAACTAAGGTTGTTTTTGTAGATCTATGATCAAGACGTTTATGTTTATATTTCAGTGTCTTTTTCATGGGTACGGTCGGGAAAGTAACTTGCAACAATGTACCTTATATGTTTGGACTTAATCTATTTGTTTTGTTCATTTTATTTAACAATAATTAATTTCCCTTTTCCTAATTCCTAACCTTTGGTCTTGCTCGAATGAGGATGCAAGCAATTACATATGTCTATTCCGTCGTTACGGCCATGTATGTATGATTTTGTCCGCCTTGTTGGTTTATTACTTTTGGTGAAAGATTAGAAGATTCCTACCTATATCACTCTTCGTCCTAACCCTTGGTTTTACTCGAGTGGGGGAATGAATGCAATCATATATGTCTATTCCGTCGTTATGGATGTATATGTAGTTTGTCGCCCTTGCTGGTTTACGACTTTTGGTGAAGACTACTAGTCCCATTCTTTAGCTTATTCGAGTTAAGGAATGAATGTAACCATGTGTGTCTATTCCATCGTTATGGATGTGTATATGTGGTTTGTCACCTTTTTTGGAATATTAGTATTGATAGAGATTAGAAAGAGTGATCGAACCCTTGAACATTTTAAACCCAATTTACCTTTGTAGACTTGTCACTCCTTAAATTTAGTGGTGGAGATGTGTATCCTTGCCAAGCTTATGATAGAATACTCGTCATGACCGAGCAATTGAGCGAATTAGTTACATGTTACCACATAGATTAGTTGAGTGATTTGAGTGATTTTATCTTCCTATTTCGTGAGGTGTTTAGTTGTGTACTGTATTGAACCGATATAAATGCTTAAAGGAAAAATCCTTGACTACGATTAGGATACATTTTCATAAATTTTCTAAAGCCTACTTGAGGACAAGTAGGATTCAAGTGAAGGGATATTTGATGACATCAAATAATGTCACTTTTATAGCATCATTTATCCCATGTTTCTAACCCATTTTTATATAATTATTGCATGAATTGGTACTTAATTGCTTAAAGTTATTATTTGCAGTTAATTATGTGTAAATGGTATAGTTAGTAAAAAAGGTACACATTTTGGAGCTTAAACGAAGAAATCTCAAGATATTGTTCTGACAACCTATGCGCCGTTTCCATCAAGGAAGATACGGCGTATATGTGCCTGCACTTCACAAGAAACCATGAAGAATTAAAGAGCAATATGCCGTATCCAGAAGACTCTATACGCCATATTAAAGATTATTTGAAGATTATGGAAGATATTGAACGTGGTTCCTAATCCGAGAAACCCCCAATACGCCGTATTGATCTCAACCAATACGCATATCGATGATTTTCCTAGACTAACAAATATATACAATCCTAAACACGAGTTTAGGGTGTGCTTGAACATATTTTTGATACACTTACCACAAAAGTCAATTTCAGAAGGCAGGAAGAGCAAAGAAGGTCAAGTAACGTGTTTAATTCTAAAGGAAACACCTTGTAATCATCTATACTCTAATAATCGTCTGATTTTGGGTATCATTCGTTTAACTCGGTTAGTTTACCTTGGTTGATTCGATTATTATTCTTGTATTCATTACAAATTTACAATGGTTATGGGCTAATACCTAATACCTTTAGGTATTAGCCATGTTTATGAAGATTTAAATGTTTGGTTTGTTTATCTCGATTGCTTAATTTATCGTTGATTGTTGAATATGTTTATCAATTTATACTCGTTTACGTGCTTGAGTATGCGACCTATCATTCAACTGGATCTAGGAATGCAAAATATCGTGCTAGCTAGATGTCGGGATAGCTCTCCATATCCACAATTAATATATCTAGAATCATAGGATCACAAATAATGACATATCTTTGCCATTGGTTTAGTGAACAAGTTAGACTAGCAGGTGACCTGGGATCAACAAATGACGCGAGTACACAATCAAAAAGAAACACTGGATAATCCAATGAAGATACATTCAGTTAGTCCCCATGCATCATAACATATAATCCACTAAGAAAAAAATACTTACGGGATTAAAGTGTTTAGCTTCTGTCTTATCAAGTTTCAAATTTTCTTGTAAAAATATTATGGACATTAATGATTATGAGTCTCTATGTTCGCACATCTTGGCTGCAACATATTTTGTTATCCCCCTATATTCAATGGTTTGGTCAAACACTTATAACTATTTATACATGTGTTATAATATCAATATAAACTAATAGAATAGATGGCATAGATAAAAGTTTGTTTGATAAAAACTTAGAAAGAACAATTAAGATGTGTTAAAGGACCGAAGCACTTTACTCAAAAGCTAACATGATTGACATGAACAACTGTACACATCAAGCTCTACTAAACTAATGAATCATTTTAGCCCGCGTCTTTGTAGTATGCATACATCCATTTTTTCATCACCAGTGACAAAGAAACATATAATTGACAATGCAACTTATAGGTCATGCATCTGCCTCATGCTAGAGTGTCGTCTTTAGCTCGCAAGTTGTAAACATTTTGACCTACAACATAATTACTTGGTTTAAAATAGATAATGCACAAATCTAGATCGTTTTGAATTCATGATCTTCTTGTTGTGTCTCCCTAGACTCCTAGCATGACTCCTACTGTTTGACATACATCAAAAAACACAAAAACAAAAACAAAAGTAAAAAAGAATAATTAGGTTGTTGATTGATTATCTGGAACATCATTCTTTTTGAAATAGAACCAATTAATCATGCAATTTTTCTTCATAAAACATGCATAGTGGAACATCATTCTTTTTGAAATAGAACCAATTAATCATGCAATTTTTCTTCATAAAACATGCATAGAAGAATATATCGATATTAGGGCGTTTTTCTCAATAAGTATTTATTATGAGAATGACATGAATCGATTTAAGAATTAACAATTATTAGATGATTATCATCAAAACTAAAATAAATTCAGAAGTAACACGATAATCAAACATGGATGTAATCGAAATCATACCAGGAACTAATGTAACCAAATGTTGATACATGCACATGAACATAAACATATTATCAAAGAAAGATGTAAAGCATCTTATTGAACAGGACATCATTAAAATATGTGTAACAAAATCCATATGTGATAGAATGACATGAATCGATTTAAGAAATAACAACAGAATAAATACTAATCGTATGTATACGAAGAAAAACAAAACAGTACATGCAATAAAGTAAATATTGCATGCATGTATACATGGCATAGCATGCATACGCATATATGTACTGAATGAAATCATAGAAAGCAGTCACTTCTTTTGCTTAACCGCGTTGATGCCGAAGCTCCTTGTACCATGTCGACTCGTTAGGGATAGAGTGTATATAATATAATTATACGAGTTAACATTAAGTTTATAACGAATAAAGGACTGAAAAAACATAAACCTGATCGAGTTCATTGATAATTAAAGGAGGACTCGCCATTGTTCTGTGAATTGTTTTGTGAAAACTGAAAATAAATTAGATATCATGATAATTATAAACTATATCTTCAAAATATGTCATATAATTAGGGTTGTATCAGTTGGTTGTCGATTTTTTCACTTCACTATACATGAATCGAGCTCCAAAAAAAGAACGTATGTGTTTTTATGGGAATTTGTTCATAATCGTATTAAGGAAGAGACGTGGATATCGATACGAACCGAATGATGACAAATCCCGAATGTCGAATATGTCACGATAATAGTTTGCATCATCCTATCTCAAACATGACACATTTGCTTATACGTTTCATACTTGTGAAGATAATAAAGTTGTGCTTCCACATTGCACGTAGCTAACATATATTTCTAGTTTGGAAACCTGATGAAAAACTAATATATATCCATAGGTTGCAAGTTAAATACGTACAATAATATTATTTGTTATATTAAGCTAAACTAATACTTAGCATTTTAATTAATGATACTCAACTAATCCAAATTAGTATTAGGTAACTGCTCTGAATGGATGGCAATTTGAAGCGAATTTTATATTTTAACATTTCAGGCAAAGATTTTTTTTTAAATATATTATTATAGTTTTGGATAGTAAAACATAAATGGTGGCTTGGCTCAGTTGCTAAACTTGATTGAAACTTAACCCTAGGTCACAAGTTCGAACTTTGTCATGGACAATATTTAAAAAAAAAATCCGGAAATTAAAAAAAATCTAAAAATAAATGCAAAATGTGTGCCATGTCATCGTTGAGGTGGCGTACAATCACTAAATCATATTTATACACTCATAATTAGCCCCGTTATATGCTTTATTATATCAATATCTATATTATATTAACACTTGTAAATTTTTTTTAAAAATTTATATATATAGGGGAAGGTTAATGTAGTGTAGTAGCTTAAATTTTTAAAATGAGAAGTGATCTTAACCATTGAATCTATTAATTGTTATGTGATTTAATTAATAGTAGATACATGACATTAAATCTTATGCATAAAAATTGATGTACAACCTCTAAAAAACTTGATACATAACCATTTATCGGTGTTACATATGATACATTAGTTTGCTTCCCAGACGCTATTAATTAAAACTAAACATTTTGTTCAAAATTCAGTGATACACTCTTACAAGTGACATCCGATTTAACAAAACAATGTTAAAACTTGCTACCAACTGATACAAAAGAAATGGTATTTACTAAAAATCGCGAACCAATGCATCGAACATGAACCAACACTTCCAACAACTCGTAATGAACCAATTAACTCCGTACAAGGAACTAATCTATAATTAAACAAATTGTGACATTTGTCTAATTTTTATTGCTTCTCACTTTAACAACTTTAAGCACTTACACCATTTTAACTAGATTATATATATATATATATATATATATATATATATATATATATATATATATATATATATATATATATATATATATTATATAAAGGAAGGTTAAAATAAAAAGCCAAATATTCGTGAGAAGGATAAAAAGAAAACTGTTTAAACAAAGTTCTCCAAAAATTCATTAAATCAGGTTCGGTCTGGTGCATCAACTTTTGTAAAAGAAGTTTTTCCTTATTTTGAGTATTTTACCGTTTTTTTAATGCGCCAAGAAAAAGAAATTTTTGATGCACAAAAAATTTGATGTACAAATTTTCGACTTGTTTGTTATAGTTTGATGTCGCAAATAAAAATTTTGATGCAAAAACGTCAAAAAGAAGTTGGGTACAAAAACGATTTTTGATGAACAAACGTGTTTTTAATAAAAAAAATTTGGCAAAACTATCCACTTTTAGAAAACTTCCATTTAAACTTTTTCGGGCACAAGCTACACTGTATCTTGTGGAATTTTTGGAACTTAAAAAAAAAAAATCTTTTTATTCTTCTCACGAATATTTGTCTTTTTATTTGATCTTTATCATATATATATATATATATATATATATATATATATATATATATATATATATATATAGAGTTTTGATCAAATAGAATGATTTTTCAAATAAGAAGGAGATAAGAGTAAACTATAAACCACCATATTCGAAATGCACCGACTTAAAATAGATGCATTGACCAAGATGCACATGTTCAATGGCACTGTCTTTTATGGTTCACACAATGTATTTCCAAACAACCTTTATAATGTGGATGGCTATTTAAAATAAGTTATTTACACATGATATAATTGAACAATGGGGAAGTTATGATATGATGATTTGTACTTTATGTAAACTAAGAGTCATGATCATCTATTATTCATGTGTGTAAAACAACCAGATTTGGAAGGAAATTTAGCTAATAATGGATTATCAAATGATTGCTAAAACATGGAATGGTATTATCAACGAAATGACCAATAAGCTTAATGGAAATAATATTTGGAGTGTGATTGGGGAGGTTGTGCTTGGCTTCTACTACATACTTCATATGGCAATAAATAAATAAATTTTCAAAGATGAAAGTTGAGATTGAAAGATTTTACTAAAACTGATATGTGATATGTTAGGGTATATTGCACCTACACACACCTTGGTACAGACCTTTGTATGGTATATAGATCATGCACACACCGCTCGAACAAATAAGGTTTACGGAAATTAATTACGGAATGTAAATTGACACAAGATATAATGTGGTATCCACGACTAGGATAGTCGTGGCAGTCCACGGGATCAAACCAGAGAGATATTTTTAAGATCTGAGCTAAACTGCTCAGGCTTGTGCCAAACTGCATGATCGTGCCAAACTACACGACCCGTGCTAAACTGCACGGGGTACAAACATACACAAGAGATACTATTTACAATTACAATGAGGGGGTATTTATAAGTGTGAGACCTTACACCACTTTACTCATTTTACCAATGCGGGATATAAGCCTTCACAACTCAACAATCTCCCACTTGGAGGCTGATCACTTCACTGCTCTCAGTCTTAAGTAATCTCTGTAAACTTCAAACAACATCTTCCTTTTAACAATGCTACTGCTCTAACCTTTCTGTACCACCGAACATACAGAACACGCTGCACTAACCAAACGCAGGGCTAAGAGACTTTCGATACAAGGTATCCTGGACTAACATTATTAAACTGGGAATAACCTCTCTCTCTGGTAAGACACCATCCTTCATTATCAATTCACTCGGAGGCCAATTAAAGCTACACAGAACTTCAACTTCTCTTTCATCACCAATCTGGTGAACATCTATGCAAGGCTCTTCATTCCAATAATCTTCAACAAAGATAAGGACCCTTCACTTATCAATATCTGAACAAGCTTTGCCCAACTGTAAAACTTTAGATTCTTCACAAGATGAATTGAACTCTTAGTATCTCTGTCACAGTATTAAACACTTTTTGCTTGAGCTTAGTCTAACTTCTTAAGAGACTTCTTTAACCATATCAACTCTCTACTTTCTTATGCAACTACCATAAACTAGACTTCTATAGTTAACATAGTGATACTCTTCTGTAGTCTAGATTCCTAATTTACTATTGTTACAACAACTGTAAGCACATAACCAAGCACCTGCTTCTCAGAGCATCTATCCTTCATCTCGAACACTAAGGGCAACTACCACTTAGGCTTGTTGAATTCTGCCATGTCAGAGCCTGCGACTAACATGTCATCAACCTTTAAAAATTATCTAATGCAGGATGAACCATCTTCTTAGAGTAGCAAATTGGTTCATGGCACATAACTCACACCCTATCCTTTTGCATAAAACTGTCAAATTTAAAGTACCGTAGCCTCGGTGCTTGAATAAGTCCGTATATAATTTCCTTTAATTTGCACTCTAGGTTTTTCTTTCTGTTCAGCTAGCTGAAAACCCTCACTTTTGTATTGTGTAGATGTATCATTCAAGGCTCCCACATAAGAAGGCTCCTGCAGCTACAATACTCAAGACTAACCTGATTGTAATTATCTTCACAACTAGAGAGAAGATCTCATTGTAGTCTACCCCCTAATTATGTTAGAAACCATTAACCACCAATCAAGCCTTGTACCTTTTGTTGCTATTCTGCTCTTCTTTGACCTTGAACATCCACAAGCTTTGTGATGCCTTCTTTCCTGCTGGTAATCTGACTAAGGAACACGTCCGGTTCTTTTCAAGTGAAACCATCTCTTCATTAATATCCTTCTTCCACTATACGGATTCTTTGCTACTCAAGGCTTCTGAATAAGACTCTGGTTCACCGTTCTTTGTCAGTAACAAATAGTTTACTGATGGAGAGTACCTTACTGGAGCCCTAGACTCTTTGCTGGACCTTCGTACCTGCGAAGTCTCTAAGCCTTCCTCCTCGGAGGATGCTCCGTCTTCAGAGTCTTTTTTATCTGATCTTTCACTATCCTCGAAGCTCCTACTATTTTCAGACCCCTCACTCGTATTTGAACTCTTACCTGGGCTCTAAGTGATTTATAAACTCAACCCATGCTTTGCAACTATGCTAATAACTTATGCAAGGTTCTTCAGAATGTCTACTAACACCACTTGACTCTTCTGTATTGGCTTCGTTAAGCTACTTGAATCTGTCACAGACCTGGCTCCATAAATCAAGTCCATAATGTAATATCTCTGCTTCGGATAACCTGGTGAATATTCGTATCCCAAAAGCTGTATCTCATTTCATCTGAGCCGCTGCATATGAATGTACATTTCATGGCTTCTCCACAAACATCTTTCACTTTAACAAATGAGTCACAACCAGATACCTTCAAGTGTGCGAGACTAGTATCCTTCCCTCGCCATTCCTCCTCTGGAATACGCAACCCTATCGGAACGTAGGGTATGCGGTAGATTAAGTAGGTTATACTAACTAAATTTGCCCATAACATCTTCAGAGCCTCTGCACGAAGCCCCGTGCTCTCTGCTCTGAATGTTCGGCTCAATCTTTTAGCAACACCAAACTGTAGAGTTGTTTCCAGGACCATTTTCAGCATCATAATTTTGTTTTCGACACAAAACTTAATCGGTCAACTACTATACTCTCCACTATTATCAAACTTCAAACACTTCACCTAAAGGTTTGCATTATAACCTACCGTAAATCCTACTGCATCCTTTGATAATAGTATCATAGTAGCGGGATCCGCATATTGATGCAATAAATGTAGGGCCATAGCCTTTTGTATGAACTAGCTCCAATCTCTGTAGTTTCCTTGTCTTTTATAACATTATGAAGGAAACCTTGTTTAAATAAAGTCTATTTTTATTTAAATACAAGACACCACATAGTTGCAACATGTTGTCCTTTATATGTATTAGAAAACATGTGTCAAAAACGTTGTCAAAATAGTTACTCAAGTTATTAAGCCTTCCAAAAATATATATATTCCGCCGACTCGAAAGCTCCCAATGCTCCACTAGCACAAATAGTAACCTGAAAAAAACATCTAAAACGTCAACAATAATGTTGGTGAATTCATAGGTTTAAGTAAAAAGCGGTATTGAAATAATTTAAGAATATTTCAGAAGAAAAGTAGCGTTACAACATTCAAAGTATTATTTCCAAAATCCAAGTAGTGATTCAATAAACCAGGGAGTATTAAAAAGTGGACCACAAGATCGAAGTAATGGTGGACTAAGTACATATTCCGAAGTCCAAAAACAAGTAAGGTAGACAAGAGAAACACATTCATCAAGTCTAAGTATATATAGTTACACTAAGCTCATGACACCGACACCTACGTAACTTCAACAAGAGATTGGAATCCCATAAAAGTAGATGTTTTTCTGCAAACATCCTTGAAAGTAATATCTCAAATGTTAAATGCACCTGATCAAACTAGTGACCCAAGGAAAGGTGGGGATTTGTCCAATCCCATAGATCTAATCCACAACACACAAGCGCTCACGACACGTAAGCAACTGACGGTTTTCATGAGAAAAAGGGGACTTAAGTGTAGAGAACGGTACTTAGCAATAATGTATTCAAGAAATAGCATACAGTTTAAAAACACTTGGTGTCCGAAGAAAAGCAATCATTTTGTTCAAATTCCAGGTTTTCCAAAAGTATAGGTATTTCAATGATCTCAAATCAGGTAAGTTAGACAAATCAAGCTTTGTTAAAATATTCAGGTAAATTGTACTGTAGTAAAATATACTAGTTTGTAAAAAGAGCGATTATTCTACATCTCCCCAAAACAGGTTTAAAACAAGTTAAATTAGGGGCTATGAACTTAAAAAAAATAAAAACCCCCATTTGAAAAGTGAATGAAATCAACAAGTATTCACAATAGAAAAATGCGTCACGCAGGAATCCTGAAGGCACCTAATCCAATAAGGTCGTATAAGTACTAAACACTTTGATTATTATAGGTCGTATAGCTCATCGTACTATCGTTCGGGCTATCATAATTAAGAGGTCGTGTAGTGAACGTATGAGGAGCTAGGACACTTTAAATCGTAAATCCAGCAACTCGTCGATACGCCACTCCGAAGAGGCCTCATTATGAAACTCCCTAGTAATATAGTACTTTGATAACCACATATAAGTCTATATAGCTACATCACCATCTAAACATTTTAATGAAATCATATTTATAAAGTAAAAACGTTTATAAGTATACTTTAGTAAAACTGCCGTAACTTTCTCGTTTTTAATCCGTTTCTTTCGTTTCTTACGTCCACGCCTTCGTATTAAGACGAGTTATCAAAATATAACATTTTCAAAATTTTAGTTTTTCTGATGAATAGTGATTTTACTGTTCACAACAGCTCCTTACTCGTTTTAGGGTTTTAATTAGCGTAAACTTGTAATCGTAATAACTTATCCGTTTTATGACATGATTTTATGATTCCTTCGAGTGCGTCTTTGTTAATAAAAGATGTATCATAATTTTATAAAGTTGGTCCACTGATGAATAGTACTTTTACTGTTCATAGTTTGTAAATTACTTTTATAAACTTTAATTACGGTTCTTCTTGAAAGGTTAATTCCGGATTAATTTCTACGTCATCCAAAGTAATTACGCTTGATTCATCCGAAAGACACGTCCTTAGATAAGACACATGAAAGGTATTATGAATACCTCTCATTTCCTCGGGTAATTCCAAGGTATAAGCTACCTCTCTAACTTTCTTTAAAATTTTAAATGGACCTATAAATCTCGGGCTAAGTTTCCCCTTGTTTTTAAACAGCATTACACCTTTTCACAGAGAAACTTTTAGCATGACATAGTCTCCAACATCAAATTCGATCGGTTTTCTTCTTTTATTGGCATAGCTTTTCCACCTATCTTGCGCCTCCTTTAATCTTTCACGAATGGTTTCTATCTTCTCGGTTGTCGC
Organism: Tanacetum coccineum; assembly: GCA_026074375.1. NCBI lineage: Eukaryota > Viridiplantae > Streptophyta > Magnoliopsida > Asterales > Asteraceae > Tanacetum > Tanacetum coccineum. Next base: position 141,526 of record BQNB010000216.1, read on the forward strand.
TAAAACCACATCCGCGCTTGTTAACTCCCTACTTCCTACTTCATCCCAACATACCGGCGTTCTACATCTTCTTCCATAGAGCATTTCATAGGGCGGCATCTTAATACTCGCGTGGTAGCTATTATTATAAGCAAATTCTACCAATGGTAAATGGTCATCCCAATTTCCTCCAAAGTCAATTACGCAAGCTCGAAGCATGTCCTCCAATGTTTGAATTGTTCGTTCACTTTGACCATCCGTTTGAGGATGGAATGCCGTACTCATGTGTAACCTCGTGCCTAATTCTTCTTGAAAATCTTGCCAAAAATTAGAAGTAAATCGTCCATCCCTATCTGAAACGATAGAAACGGGTACTCCATGACGTGCAACGATTTCGTTAACGTAGATTTTTGCTAACTTATGAACAGACATATTTTCTCGAATAGGAATGAAATGGGCACTTTTCGTTAAATGATCTACTATGACCTAAATCGAATCATGCTTCTTCGTTGTCCTTGGTAACTTAGTTGCAAAGTCCATGGTAATCTTCTCCAATTTCCAAACCGGGATTTCTAAAGGTTGTATTTTTTTCATACGGCTTTTTGATGTTTGACCTTGACTTTTAAGCATGTCAAACATTTTTCCACATACTTAACACAACCTCTTTTCATGCCCGGCCACCAATAATTTATCTTTAAGTTGAGATACATTTTTGTAGCCTTCGGATGTATGGAATACTTCGACTTGTGCGCTTCTTCTAGTAGTTGTTAGACCTAGTTTTATGTGAAGTGATGGTCATTAAGACTCCCGAACCTTGTATTAGTCTAGTAAAGTTTCCCGGGAATTCTATACGCTAATTGGTCCTAGTTACGGGCTTTAAGCCCATTAGATATCAAGTCCGGCCTTGGAAGCCCACTTAAACCCAAGGCTAGCCCAAGTACTCAACTATATAAAGCCCTCTCCTCATGTGGAGAGGGTGTTGCTTATTTTTTTTCATTAATGTGTAGCCATTTCTTTTTGTTATTTTTCTCTCTTTAAACTCATCTCTCTCTCTCTCTCTAGTTCTTCCTTTTCATGTGTGTGTGTGAGTTGATAAGTCTATCATGTAGTATCACCTATACCATTGTGATAGTTCTTCCTTTTCGTGTAATTTCGGGTTTTTCAGTTTCGTGTGACGGTTTATTACGGGACGTATAACCTATACCATTGTGATCGTAATCCTTTTTCGATCATCTTGGTATATTTAGTTTTAACCGTCGATAATCATACGAGCCCGCGAGAAGCTAAATAGATTCGTTTCATTTTTAAGAAATTACAAGGAAGAAGAAACAATGCAAAAAAGGCGGGACGTGGCTTTTTATAATTATTGAAACTTAATTCAAAATTTACAACTTTGGTCCTTGGCCTTCAAGCTCAATTCGCCATTAGTCCTTTCCTTGGTTATTAACCCTCATTGTTGAAATTGTTTTGCAACATTAGTCCTTAATTCTTTTAATTCAACCACTAGTCCTTCAAAGTTAACCGTTAGTGCACCGTTAGTCCTTGTTTGTGTTTCAATCAACCGTTAATCATTTTTAGTTGCAAGTGTAGTAATCGTTCATCGTTTTAAACTCATCAATCGTTAACAAAAGTTCAAATACTTCAAACAAACCAACGATTTCACCAACAACAATTATCATTTCACGGTTTCTTCTTGAATTTGTAAAATCCCATAAAAGTTTATTCTTTTCTCTGTTTAAATCACAAATTTGTAAAATCCCGTGAAGTATAATTTCTTTCCCATAACCACAACACATCACTTTATCCATAAAAGATCCTACCTTATCATTTCCCATCACTCTTGCTATGTCGACTCAACAAGACATCAATGCTTTTAGAACACAACGACTAGCAAACACACATAATCCTTTGGCGTTAATGGCAAACACTCAGACACCGTTTCACCCAGATCAATCATCACATATTACCTACATACAACATCTACAACCCAACAACCACTTTGTCCAACAACCTTCATTCAACACGAAGTACATGCAACAACCAATGCATAATCCCAAAGATAGTTCAGATCCCACAACTGCAATAAACATGGCACTTGCTTTAATAGCTAAAGCATTCAAAGTTAATATCATACCAACAAACAATAACCAAAGAAGTTCATTAATTCCCCGCAATAGTCAACCGGGTATGAACACGAGCCAAGACATCAAGATGCAAATGGTTGATGACAATGTTGGAAATCAGGTGAGACATAATGTTGTGCAGAATGATGGGAATAAGGTTGGGCAAAATGCAGTTCAGAATCCGGGTATTCAGATTGTTAAAAATAAGAAGGGGCTTAGTGTTGTTTCGGAAATTGCAAATCAGTATGGGAATGGAAATGTTGAAACAGCACCGGCTGAGGGTAATGGTAATGGTATAAATGGTAATTCGATAAGGTGTTACAACTGTCGAGGAGAGGGTCATTATGCCAGAAACTGCACAGTAAAGTCAAGGAAACGGGATGTTGTTTATCTTTATCAACAGTTGTAGATTGCTCAAGAGGAAGAAGCAGGGATCTAAAGCACTCAAGAGGAATTTAAGTTCATGGCTGCTGCAGATGCTTATGAAGAAACTAAGAGAGTAAAAGTGAACTGCACTTCAGAGTATACATTGCAGCAAGCATCCACATCTGGAACTCAGTCTGACAATGCTCCCGTCTATGACTCAGATGGATCAACTGGGGTACCCAAAGATGAAAATTGTTATGATCATGATATATTCAATATGCTTACTCATGAAGTGCAGCATACTGATTCCAAACTGAGCTTGATCGTACGAAAGAAAAACTTGAAAATTTCATTATTAAAAAGGAAAAAGAATACGCTGTTCTTTGGAATAATTGGTACACAAAATGTGAAGAATGCATATATGACAAGATTTCGTATGATAAAGCTTATAATGACATGCAACAAAAGATCGAACGGTTGCAAGCTCAGTTGGGAGATCTCAAGGGTAAGAGTAGTGATACTCAATGTGCATCAAATACCCTTGATCCGATGTCTTAGAAACTTGAATATGAGAACGTGTCACTAGAATTTCAGGTTCGGAGTTATGCATAAGAAAATGAACATCTTAAGACAACATACAAGAACCTATTTGATTCTATCCAAGTTACACAAGCTCAGACCAAATCAATAATTGACTCTCTACAAAAACAATTACATGACACCATTTACGTAAATGCTAAACTAAGAGCTTAGTTATTTGATAAGGTTTCTGAACAAAAAGGCGCCACAAAAGGTACGAGAACGAATACTATGTTTACAAAGCAATCAATCTTAGGAAAACCAACTTCTTCTTCTTATAAACCAAAACTTTATTCTGTCACTCCTTTTCCAAAATCATCGGTTCTCCACAAAGTTGATAAGACGAATGCTTTGTCCAAACCAATCACTTCAAACTCGGCACCTTTCACACGAGAATCAAAAGTTGTGTAAACTGTTAATGTGATTGCCCTTAGTTTTTTTAAGACTAATCCTTCTAAGACCTCTAGGGTAGATAATGTTGTTCCTAACAAACCCGTTAAAACAAGCGTTAGGATAAAACCAATCATTGTTTCTCAACTAAATGTTATTCATAAGCAACAAGCTAATTCTGACTCAAATGGTTTTTCTTCTACCAGAGTAAACAACACTGATAAGTCTAGAAGACCACATCCTAGGAGCAATTCTAATACTGATAGGGTACCATCCAAGTCTAAGAGTAGTTGCCTCTCAAATAACGTCGAGAAAATAGAAGAAAACCATAGGAATTCCCAAATTCCTAAGAATAAAAAACACATGTCATCTGAATGTAATAACATTACGCTTTCCATTCAAAATGCTAAATCCGAAATTGTTTGTGTTATGTGTAAGCAATGTTTAGTTACTACCAATCATGATGTCTGTATGCTTAATTATGTGAATGACGTGAATTCTCGTGCTGATAACCAAAGTGCCAATGTCTTAATACGTGAAAATCAAAAGAAACATAAGGCAAATGCCAAGAAATCGAAGGAGTTAGGGTCCAAAAGAAGTCTTGCTTCATCTAAGCCTAGCAAACCTAGAACTTGTCTTAGGTAGATTCCAACTAGAAGAATATTTGCCATGTGTGGAAAATTAACTGCATCCAGTAACACTGAGAATAAGTCTGAAAAATCTGTGTGTGACAATGCAAGTATTTCTAATCTCTCGGAACCTTCAAGCAAAGGGTTTTCGAATTCTGCTTCTCTTCTTGGCAGGTTATCAAGACTAAGGAAACAACATACTTCTATCTATCCGATTGTTGTTCTCTAATCTCTGGGTCAATGGCTTATGTACACTTCAGTGCATAACCCGAGCTTCAAATAAAAAAGGAGTGTACACTTCAGTGAGCTTTACCTTAAAAAGAAGAGAAATTTTCTTGTTTTAATGCTTTTAGACACATCCTCTCATATCTTCTTTTGTGTATCTAAAACATTTCACAATTGTATATAGTTATCAACAAAGCAAAATATAAAAATATAAAACCTATAAAAGCAAAATATAAAATCAAAAAAATCAAAAAATACAAAAAATAATCTTCTCCGACATGTCTCTCGACAATCGATAACATTTGCACACCTAGAAATGTTGATTAATATTTACACGGGTGAATAAATGAAGTTCGAGCGAGAGTTTCAAATGCTTTTAAAACATGTCTTTTCAACTTTTTCTCTATGACTTCTAAGTAAATGTCAGCTTAGGAGTCGGACCCCAAAGAAAGGAAAATGTTCATTTATGTACATTTATCCTAAACAACGAGAAGTTCATATCTTCTCGGTCTTGAGCAATGTCATATAAACATTCAAAGTTTTGAATGCTCAAGAGAAGCACTAAGGAAATGATAATTAATACGATAAATCTGTCATCATTTTCTCTGTTTGATCACATTTATTCAATAATTTTGCAAAAAGAAAATTTTCAAATCTTTCAAAATTGTGTGCTCAACACACTCCCACTCAAGTTTATTCACTTTCCTTAAACTTACTATAATTGAGGGGGAGTTTAATAATTAGTTCATTCTGCATGCACTCCTGTTCTCCCAAGACATAGGTAGACTCATGTGAATTTCGGACATTAACTTGTTTTTAATTCACTATTATTGTCAAAAATTATAACCACATATGCAATTTTTTAGGGGGAGAATAGTGATTAAAATGTTATCAATACGGATTAATAACGGATACGATCTTCAATCTATAAGTGCGTTCCCAAACCTCGCATGTACAAAACTCTTTCATAATATGGTGCATCTGTGTAGGGGGGGCTTTTTGGTAATTCTGAAAACTCACAATTTTAAATGATTTCTCAGACATGTTGATTTTTTTTTATCAAATGGTTTTATGGATCTTCATGGCAATACCCTAAAGACCGACCAACCGTTGTTTCTCAAGGAGTTATAAGGCGGTTAAGGTTAGGTATATTTGTTCCATGATCCAGCCAGAACCGGAGGGATCTACCTAGGAACACTCCATTAGATAATAGAAGACCTCTTATGAACGAAACAAAGTAGTAAAAGTGATAAAGGAATGAGTGCCTACAAAGATGGAGCTACTAATCGTAACAAACCCAACAAGTACAGTCATGAAGGACTTTGTAAGCATTGAAGGGGTTAAAGATGAAAAAATTGTAAGAAAAGGGTGAAAAGAAACTAAGCCCTCGATACAACCCAAGGCAAAAACTGGGTCCAATACATATCAATCGGTAATCACAAAGATTATCTGCTATTGAAGACTGAGACAACATGGACCCCAGTGGCGTAATGCATACCCTCCTAGCCACTCAAATCTATCAAAATATTTTCTGTTTTATTTCTCACGAGATCAACATGTTTTCTATCGGCTTTCTCATTCTCGAGATCATTGATATGGGAAAAAGGTGGCAGTCCGCACCAGCCTACCGTTTACCAAATAACAAATGTGCACTTATAGAGTCTAGAGCCAACGAGATCCATCAAAAATCTCAATAGGACACAAATTCCAATATACAAAATGTCGTACATCATTATACAACATTTGGTATCAAAGAGTCATACGCGTTATCCATGTGATAACTGCCAGAACATCAGAGTGATACTCTTTAGTATTCACAGTGACGATGGAAATCCTGCTTGAGCTAACATCAAACAAGCTCTTGGTAGGTGGCTTGCGAGATTCTATATGAATCAAGCTTGTGTCAATTGGATATCAATTTTGCTCCAGTATATGAATTAACGACTCAATAAAAAAGATAGTAATTATCTGATTTACTCTTACCATGTTGTCTGCTTTGAGACGCTCCGGTAACGAGAACGGTTAGTGCAGCTGCGAAACCCTGTCAAGGAGATTCTTTTGAATTCTACCTGATCACAAGCAGTATTTATACTGATTAACGGGGAACCGTGGTTATTATAACTGTATTCGATGAAGTGACAAAGACACTTTCGTCCATGTATGTTTATCACTAACCTATACTTGCACATTTCTCGACGGTAGCAGCTTCTAGTCCATGTCGAGTCAAGATTCAAGACCTCATGCTCAATCGACAAAGATAAATACATGATGAAAGCTCAAGCACATATGTTAAAGTCTTCCGCAATCTCTGATGTACAAGCTCTCCCTAAAAGGAACATTTTTGACAAGATTGCCGAACAATAACAAAGATATATCTCACAAGTGGATCAAGTACCACTCCTATCGTGATGTGGTACAAGTAATCATGTTAAAGAAAAGGTTAAGGGAGATTGTTAGCAAGCTTTCAAGACCTTGAGCATGAGGGTGGAGACACAAGATCGCAAGGCGGCATAAAGATTCAAGGATAAAGATTTAGAGATCTCAGTAGTCAAGACAAATCAAGGCCAAAGACCACGATATCAGTATTTTGTCAAAGTATATCAAGTTAAAGATCAAGATCCATGATCACAAACACGCAAAAGGAACTTCAAAAGAATTCCCAAGACAACAAGGTTTCAAGACTAAAGAACGAAACAAGAAGTGAAGCCTTATGCACAATGACCACCCCTTAGGGGGAGATTGTTAGACCTAGTTTTATGTGAAGTGATGGTCATTAAGACTCCCGAACCTTGTATTAGTCTAGTAAAGTTTCCTGAGAATTCTATACGCTAATTGGGCCTAGTTACGGGCTTTAAGCCCATTAGATATCAAGCCCGGCCTTGGAAACCCACTTAAACCCAAGGCTAGCCCAAGTACTCAACTATATAAAGCTCTTTCCTCATGTGGAGAAGGTGTTGCTCATTTTTTTCATTAATGTGTAGCCATTTCTTTTTGTTATTTTTCTCTCTCTAAACTCATCTCTCTCTCTCTAGTTCTTCCTTTTCATGTGTGTGTGATTTGATAAGTCTATCAGTAGTAACTCCTTGACGTTACTTCGGAAAGGAATGTAGATTATTCCTTGACAAGTCTTAACTCCCCGACTATCATCTTCAAGATAGGGAATGTAAGGTGCAATTCGCTCACTTTTCTAATTTTCTTCTTTCAATGCTTCCTCTTGGGCCGCTTTGATCCGGTCAAAAAGGTCAGAAGTAACAATCATTCGTAACGAGTGAATCCGTGTAACTTTCTCTCTTTCCTTTCGGCTTAACGCGTTCGCCACCACATTTGCTTTACCCGGGTGGTAACGTATTTCACAATCATAATCCTTGAGTAAATCCAACCACCTTTGTTGCCTCATATTTGGATCTTTCTTTTCTAAGAAATATTGAAGACTTCTATGATCGGTAGAAATTATGAATTTTACACCATAAAGATAATGCCTCTAAATTTTCAAGGCAAAAACCACCACCGCGAATTCAAGGTCGTGAGTCGGATAGTTCTCTTCGTGCTTTTTCAATTGTCTTGAAGCATAGGCGATAACCTTGCCTCATTGCATAAGAACACATCCGAGACCGGAATATGATGCATCACTATAAACAACCATATCTTTAGTTCCTTCTGATAAAACGAGTATTGGAGTTTCACACAACCTCCTTTGTAAGGTAACGAAAGCTTCTTCTTGTTCTTCACCCCATATAAAAGGAGTATTCTTTTTGGTAAGCTTAGTTAATGACGATGCAATCTTGGAAAAATCTTGAATGAACCTTCGATAATAACCCGCGAGGCCTAAGAAACTTCAAATTTCACCAACGTCCTTAGGGGTTTGCCAATTCATCACTGCTTCAATCTTAGCCGGGTCTACCTTAATAACTTCGGAATGTATGACGTGGCCGAGAAATTGAATTTCTTGTAACCAAAATTTACATTTTGAGAACTTGGCATACAATCTTTGTTTTTGTAACGTTTCTAAAACTTCTCGTAAGTGAGCTTCATGTTCCTTCTTGCTTTTGGAATAAACGAGAATGTCGTCGATGAATACAATAACGGACTTATCTAACATTGGCCTACACACACGGTTCATGAGATCCATGAAAATTTCTGGTGCATTCGTAAGACCAAAAGGCATAACCACAAATTCATAATGCCCATAACGCGTTCTAAAAGCCGTTTTAGGAATATCTTCTTCTCGGACTTTCAATTGATGATAGCCCGAACGAAGGTCAATCTTCGAAAACCACCTTGCACCTTGGAGTTGATCAAAGAGGTCATCAATTCTTGGTAGAGGATATACATTTTTCACCGTGACTTTATTTAACTCATGATAGTCTATGCACATTCGCATACTACCATCTTTCTTTTTAACAAATAAAATTGGAGCTCCCCATGGAGAACTACTAGGACGAATAAAACCTTTATCGAGTAATTCTTGAAGTTGGTTCATTAGTTCCTTCATTTCGGACGGGGCTAAACGGTACGGAGTTTTAGCAATAGGAGTTGAACTTGGAATAAGATCAATTCAAAACTCGACTTGCCTCTCTAGTGGAATACCCGACAAGTCTTCAGGAAAAACATCTAGAAATTCATTCGCAACCGAAATGTCTTTAGCACTTTTCTTCTCGAAACTTGTGTCTATTACATGCGCCATATAAGCTTGACAACCACGTGACAAATACTTCCTAGCCTTCATCATGGAACATAATTTAAATTCGCCCTTCCTTTTATCCCCATAAATAATTATTTCCCGACCTTGAGGATTTACTACCCGAACAAATTTTTGACTACATAAGATATTGGCATTATATCTATCGAGCCAATCCATGCCAATCACGATATCAAATACTCCTAATACAATGGGAATCAAGTCGATTTTAAAGACACTATCATCAATCTCTATTTCCACATCCCTATACACCTTAGACACTACTACAATTTCCTTACCGGCTATCTCTACTTCTAAAGGAAAAGGAAGTTTGTTTGGTGGAGTGGATAAATTTGTACTAAATTCAAAAGACACAAAAGAAACACTTGCACCCGAATCGTATAATACGCGAGTGGGTATAGAGTTAACAAAGATTGTACCTGTTACGACATCACGCACTACTTTGTCTTCTTCGGTAGCCATCATATATACTCGAGCCGTTGGATTTAGAATCCCCGCCTTCTCTATTTTTTCTTCTTTGATTGACTTCAAGGGTTTAGCTTCAATCGCCTTCAGGTTCGGACATTCATTTGACTTGTGCCCTAATTGATTGCAATTATAATACAAGATCATCGGCTTCTTACAATCTTTGCTCATGTGGTTCAAAGCACCACATTTGTAGCAACCCGACAAATTTGCTCGACATACTCCAAGATGGGTTTATGACACTTCTTACATGGTGTCTTAATTTGAGTTCCTCCACTCTTTCTTCCTTGATCGTGTTTAGGCTTTTTGGCATCACGATCACCAAACTCAATTTTCCTCTTGGTCTCCTTAGCCTCCTTATTCTTTTTCCTCAATAAGTCTGCCTCTCTCACCCGAGCTCTACTTAGAAGATCATCTAAAGTAGTGCATTTGAATGGGGAGACCACTTCACAAATATCATCTCGTAACATTCTTTGAACTCTTTCAACCTTGAGCTTTTCATTTCCATAGTACTCAGGACAATAACGAATCAAGTCATAAAACTTCTTCCACATCTCATTTACCGACTCATTAGTTTGCATAAGAGTTTGGAACTCTTCTCGAATCCTATCAATTTCTTCGGCAGGAGTAAATTTGGCGTTGAACAATTCTTTTAATTCTTTCCATGTACATGCTCATATCCATTATTCACCCTTCTCACACACTTTTCCTTCCCACCACATCTTGGCACTATCACGAAGGAAATTTGAAGTGAAGTTGACCTTATTTTTCTCCTTGCAATTACTAGTACGAAATGCACCTTCAACGGCGGCAAACCATCTAGTACAAGCAATTAGATCAAGTACCCCATCAAACTTTGACACATCACATGCCGTGAAATCACGATAAGTTGCCATGTCATTTCTATAATCGTTCATAATTCCACCTTTCTTAAACTCTTCTAGCTCCCTTTTGATCACCTCTTTAAGATTGTCAGTTTTTTGGCTAATGTAATACGGCATTACATTCTTGATCGTTTTTCCTACTTGTTTATTTATCATTAATCTTAAAGCTTTCATCTCCTCTTCCGTTAACCCTCCGGAGTTGAGGCCCTCGGAATTTGAGGAAGACTCATTTTCATTTTCATCACGAGTTGCATCGTATATCAGAGACTCGGCTCCCTTGGAGGAAGAAGCTTTCTTAACCTCCTTATGATGCTCTTCAACCATCTTTTCTTCTCACTGAAAATAAGAATTTAAACTATTAAGCACCGTTATACATTTATTCAATTCTACTTATAACATTTCAAATTCCTACTCTTAATCAAACCTATATGTATAATCCATACACTTTCGACTATACATATGTATCATATTTTTATCATAACGGTGGCCAAGCGTTGTTATAAAAATGCTCTACACATGTATCTTTGAAGTCGCATAAACTATACACATACTACCTACCCCTTTTTCAAATGCACCTAAAAAGTCTAAGTCTAGGAAATCCTAACGTAAAATCCTAGATCTCTTAGACCAAGGCTCTGATACCAAGTTGAAACGCCCCTTAAACGCCACTAGAAATTTTTTTTCGGAAAATTACTTATAGTTGGACTTTACAAACAAACCATATGAAATTAAAGACATACTTTGGAACAAACAACATACACAAGCTCAATTACATTTATAAGGACCATATAGCACAACCCCAAATTGAAAACTTAAAACACGAAAAAGATATAAACCTTCTGTGAACTGTAGTCAATACGCCGTATTCATTAATTGAATACACCGTATTGAACCAAGAAACGAATACTCCGTATGCTAAATATGGATACTCTGTATGAGACCAAAGTATGAATACGCCGTATTCATTAATTGAATACGTCGTATTACACTTAGACTATAATACACCGTATCAGAGGCCGTATCACCCAATACGCCGTATACATTAATTGGATAAGCTGTATTGGTGCCCTGATACAGAACCCCTGCAGAACCTGTAGAATTTTACAGAAACTCAAAAAATACCAAAACCCAACTATCTGTAACAGACCTTAATAACCATAGAAATCTGTAACTTTAGAAATTACACTTCGGCTACAAAGTTAACCCACATAGACCATTTCACTAACACGTTAACGGATCACATTATATGTAACCCAAACATCATCTAACAAATTTATAATTACCCTTTCACATTCACATATCAAATACACTTAACCTAATTTAATACTAAACCAAGACACATGAAACATCAATAGTTGACTTCAAAAGGTAAAAGACCCAAAATAACATAAATATACCCAAACAAGAGATTGACACTTCGGGGCTTCAACTTCTCGATCCCTTGATCCAAAAGAGGTCTTTTACTACCAAGTTCAAAACTACTTCTTCATCACATTACTAATTCTTTTCCTTACCTTTTTCCACACCACTTGAACCTACAAAAACATTCATAAACTAAACTATAAGCAAAAGCTTAGTAAATACTTAACATAAACTACATTCAAGCAGGTCATAGCTAGTAATAGTACTAACCATAACACAACAAGGAGTATAATCATAACATTCATACATACCTTAAAACAAGCATAATAATTATGCTAATATTCACATTACTAGCATTGGATCTAAGCTAAACAACATTCACAACTCTTTGTACATTTCATGACAAACATCATAATTAACATTATGATATCATTCATAAGTTTAGTCAAGATACTTACCTTAATTATGCCTCTAAATTCCTACTTGTACAAAAAGCTTAATCATCCTTAGCTTCCTATGTGGGGAAAATAACCCTAATAACAACTAATTCATGTTTAGGACCATAAATTATTAACCCTTAATCATTTTACCAGAATTTCATAACATGAACCCTAATTTTACAATTTAGAAATTACTTACTTGATGAGAGGATGACAATTAAAGGCTCCTAATAGCTTAATTATTCTTCTTCATTATTCAATTTCACATGATTAATGAAATCCCTAATTCTTCTTCTTTTTCTTGTTGGTGTCGACACACCAACAACACACACAGAGTACACACTTTTCTTGAAATGTCTGGAAAGTTACATTTTTATCATTTTTAATATTTACACAATTAAGTTTGCTTTATTGGCAATTTTAACCCCTCAAGTCTTTTTCCTTTTACTTTAGACATTTATATTTAGATAACTTTTCACTTATTTATTTCTAACTTATAACTTTACCATTTTTATATAAAATGCATTCTAAATAATCAAATATTATTATTTATACTATAAAATAATACCTCGTCGGGCAACGGACGTTACATTCTGCTCTTCTTTGACCTTGAACATCCACAAGCTTTGTGATGCCTTCTTTCTTGCTGGTAATCTGACTAAGGAACACGTCTGGTTCTTTTCAAGTGAAACCATCTCTTCGTTAATAGCCTTCTTCCACTGTACGGATTCTTTGCTACTGAAGGCTTCTGAATAAGACTCTGGTTCACCATTCTCTGTCAGTAGCAAATAGTTTGTTGATGGAGAGTACCTTACCGAAGCCTTAGACTCTCTGTTGGACCTTTATACCTGTGGAGTCTTGGAGCCTACCTCCTTGGAGGATGATTCGTCTTCAGAGTCTTCTTCATCTGATCTTCCACTATCCCCGAAGCTCCCATTGTTTTTGGACCCCTCACTAGTATTTGAGCTCCCACATGGGCTCTGACTGATTTCTGAACTCAACCCATGCTCTACAAATATGCTATCATTCTCTGCAAGGTTCTTTGGAATGTCTACTAACACCACTTGACTCTTCTGTGTTGGCTTCGTTAAGCTACTTGAATATGTCGCAGACCTGGCTTCATAAATCGAGTCCACAAATGTAATATCTCTGCTTCGGATAACCTGGTGACTCTTTGTATCCGAAAGCTGTATCGCATTTCATCCGGATTTTGCTTATGCCCCCCCTTAAAGAATGAAAAAAAAAATACATTTCATGGCTTCTCCGCAAACATCTTTCACTTTAACAAATGAGTCACAACCAAATACCTTCAAGTGTGCGAGACTAGTATCCTTCCCTCGCCATTCCTCCTCTGGAATATGCAACCCTATCAGAATGAAGGGTATGTGGTAGATTAAGTAGGTCGTACTAACTGAATCTGCCCATAACATCTTTGGAGCCTCTGCACGAAGCCCCGTGCTCTCTGCTCTGAATGTTCGGCTCAATCTTTCAGCAACACCAAACTGTAAAGGTGTTTCCGGGAGTATTTTCAGCATCATAATCCCGTTCTCGACACAAAACTTAATCAGTCAGCTACTATACTCTTCACTATTATCAAACTTCAAACACTTCACCTGAAAGTTTGTATTATAACCTACCGCAAATCCTGCTGCAGCCTTCGATAACAGTATCATAGTAGCGGGATCTTTATATTGATGCAATAGATGTAGGGTCATAGCCTTCTATATGAACTAGCTCCAACCTCTGTAGTTTCCTTGTCTTTTCTAACATTATGAAGGAAACCTTCTTCTGCTTCCCCAAACCATCTGGCTTACAGAAGTAGATATCTACATTCCGTACATCTAGAACGTTGCCTTTGAAAGCTAACATGTTTATACCAATCCTGCTCATATCACCAAGTCTTTGGTGCTATAGAGTTGCACTGCCACTACCATTAATAATTACACCAATCCCCTCGGGGTGTACCTTAGCTATACACATGTTTCCACGTTTGTTCCCACGAGCTACCACCAAACTACATTTAGTAACCTTCCACTGATGGTCTCCAAAGCCTACGTGGTAACCTTCCTCATCAAGCTGCCCAACTGAGATTAACCTTCTCTTTAGGCCTGAAATGTACATAACATCCTTCAAAGTCTAACTTGTACCAAAAGAAGTTTTGAGGACAACATTCCCAACGCCTGCAATGTTTAGAGTCTTGTCATCTGCTAAATGAACCTTACCGGAGCGTAGCTTGAACCTTTCTAACTCTTCCTTGCAATAGGTAGCATGGAACGATGCACCAGAATCCATAATACGATCCTCAACCGTATTCTTAACGCAACATACCAATGCGTCATCAGAATCTCTAGCTGCCATGTTAACCTCCTTATCCTTGGAGGCTACAAGCTTCGAACACTGATTCTGAAAGTGGCCCTTCTGGTTGCAATTTCAGCACGTGATATTCTGCTTGTACTTTATCTCTACTATCTTCTATGATTTCGACTTCTGTTCTGCTTCCTGCCCTCTGTCGTACACTCTTCCCCTGTTTTTGTCCTCTGCACGTAACAAATAATTCGTTTATTCTCTGGATGTCTTCCGACATCTTCAACAAATAATCAAATCTCGAATCCCTTTGAACGTTAGCTTAGTAGTTCTACACGAATCACTAACTGCTGTAACAGTGCTTGACCAACTCTTGGGCTACGAAGATAATAATAACAAAGTCTTCATGCTTGTAGGTTTGGCTTTTGCCAAAGGCTCTTAAAGCTTCTTCTGATATAGAGAGTCTTCGATCTACATCTTACAGAAACCGAAATCATAACCATCATATTGTCGATCTTTAACTTCACGTCTTCTGCCATTGTTTATCGTAGCCTGGCTCTGATACCACTTTCTTAGGGTATATCGCACCTGCACACACCTCTGTAAGGTATATAGCTCCTGCACACACCGCTTGAACAAACAAAGAATACAAACAAAGCTTACGAAAAGTAATCGCGGAATGTAAATCGACA
Source organism: Tanacetum coccineum (assembly GCA_026074375.1). Lineage (NCBI taxonomy): Eukaryota > Viridiplantae > Streptophyta > Magnoliopsida > Asterales > Asteraceae > Tanacetum > Tanacetum coccineum. The sequence goes on from BQNB010000216.1 coordinate 156,663, forward strand.
CAATATATAACGTGGTATCCACGACTAGGATAGTCGTGGCGGTCCACGAGATCAAACCAGATAGATATTATTAAGCATTGAGCTAAACTGCTCAGGCTCATGCCAAACTGCATGATCGTGCCAAACTGCACGACCCGTGCTAAACTGCACGGGGTACAAACACACACAAGATGCAATACAAGTTTACAAATGATGAGGTATTTATAAATATGAGACCTTAATCCATTTTACTTATTTTACCGATGTCGAATATAAGCCTTCACAACTCAACAAGAATATATATTTACTTCCGGCTTATACTACGCGTACTGAAGACTCTGAATAGAGAGGCCAGCTGTGTTCTTTTGGTAAAGATGTGACCTTTTAGTACACATAGTACAACCACAAACCAAGGTTGCCGATTATGATACAAATACTTTTGAAAAATGATTATGCTACTAATTAAACAGTATTAATGACATTGTGACAAAGACACAAAACAACTCACAACTATATTAAATACCCAATGCAACATGCAATCTACCAGGATTCAGGCCAAATAATAGTAGTGGCTAAGATTGACCAGAAGAGTGGGGTCAGAAAATGGATTTTAATGATCCTTATACCACAGGCTTAATTTCATGGTCCCATAATATTGGATCAATAGATTATCTCCAAAAGATTGGATCTGTGTTTTCAGAAGCATGAGCACCTCAAAAAAGATCTCAAGTTGAATTTAACTGCATAAATAAACCAAAATAGGATAATAACGGCAACCCTTATTGATAGACTATAGACCCACGAAATCGCACTATGACAACACGTAGCCAATATTGTATTCGTACTAGAGGCATTTGATTAGTTGTATGAATAAAGTTTCAATCATTTGAATAAATCTAAGTGAATCAGATAATGTTTTAAAAGAAAAAAATTTCGCTTTCTATGGAGTTATCAGCTTGTTCCCAGCATTTAAGCACACAGGCTGGATTCATGTGAAATGATTGGATATGTATTGTACATTTGTGTTATCTTGTGTTGTCATATACTAACATTTACTCTATGGATGGACTCCACTTCTGTTTCAATCATTTACACTGTTTGTGTTACTTCACACAAAAAAACATAACCTTTTATTGCTTAATGTACTATAAATAAATAGGCAACTAAGTGCAAATAATAATACTCATGATACAATGATGTTTCTATATACATGTAAGAGGAAGAAATGCTATTAGAGCATCTCAAATTCTCAATGGATGGAACAAATAAGTTGAAGAGAACAATAATGTATTGGCGGAATGTCGTAAAGATGCATAAAACGCCAACGCCAACTTTTCACTTGAATGGTGCGACAACGACCAACAATCTCAAATTTTATGGGAATCAAACTATTGTCTTTAAACTGTCGACTTAAATTTGATTTTTCGTGGCTTAAATAATTTCTAACTATTCGATTTGTATTTATAACATAAAGATTTCAATATAAATACAGCTTAACTACTAGTGCATCTCAATTCTCAAATCATATTGCCTTCCCAAACAAATCTAGAATCATATTAATAAAATGAATTATTCACCTAGTACAATTGTTTAAGCAAAATAGTATAAGAATGAAATGCTAACTACCTAGTCTATAGTAGGTTGATTTGGTACTAAAATATTTGAAGTGATATTTTTAATGTTTGGTTGAAAAAACTAATCAACCAAGCCAAATAGCTCTTTACATAAACCAAACTAAGTTGAATAATTATATTCAATTATTGATTTGATGGTTCAATCCCACGCCCTACTAGTTGAGTAGCTGACCCTCTGCGGGTCGTATGGTCTATTATGCCTACGACATTTGATCTAATCGTTGGGGGCCTATGACATACCGGGATATAGCGGTATCAAGTGGCCCACAAATCAAGAGTTTGTGAGTTCAAGTCTCAACGACAACAGAAAATTTTGATGGTCTAAAATATTGCTTAGAAATCCTTAGTAACATTTTTCTTACATGCGGTAAATAGGTTGTTTCACTTTCATGATCCGAGAACCTAGCATCCTAAGTAGAGAAATATAAACAAGCCGAAGTTCTACGTGATACTAATCTTGAGTTGCAGTTAAGAATCATTATGGATATATACTGGTATGATACTAGGTTGATATTAAAATGAATATGGTACCTATAGGATCCATGAAAGGGTGGCTTAACAATATTTTAGACCATCAAATTTTAATCTACATGTATAAAGTCGCCACATACGGTTTGTAATGCGAGAAAATAAGCGCACAAGACCTCGAGTACACAAGACAACTTGCGGGAAAGGACGTTGGGGGGACTAATTTTGCATATTGATCCAAATATAATCAACTAGTTATGTCCAGCTAAATTTATCAACTCCTTAATCCTAATCCCTGAATCCTACACCCATGATGTAGAGAGACCGAGTTAGGAGATCAATATGAGCAAAACTCTTAAAACTCACCACATTTTAGTAGTTTTCCTTGGTCTAATGTGCTCCGATCATCTGATGTTACCGGAAACAATGGTTTCAAAAGCACCCACCAAAGCTTTGACTTTGCTCTTCCTAGCTCGAATAAGTTTGCTAGCAGTCTCTTCAATAACGTTGTTGCTTAGACCCGAATCCTTTTTTTCTTCCATTTCTTGGTGTTTAAGATCAACGCTGATCACATGACTTTCGGGACTGCATACCAAACCATCAGCTGACAATCTCCTCAAATTCGTGTTCTCAGCATTTTCAGCTTCGTTTTCATCCAACTCTTTTCCTGTTTTAAACTCTAGTTTTCTCGGGTTGCTATCACCAGACTGAGGACTGAGAATCGTACCTCTTCTGAATCGTATATCATCAGGAGAATCATCTTCAGTGTCCACTTTTAACTTTCCACTCTGTGTTTCCTCTTTTGTATCACTGACTTCCAAATCCTTTAAGTTGTCATCTTGTTGACCATCTTCTGTAGGGGTATTATCTTTCAATATTGGTGAAGATACTTGAAGCCCAGTTTGCTCATTGTGCTGACCATCCTTCACAGGTGTATCATCTTCCATTGATGGTATAGATAGATGCAGACCGATTTGCTCATTGTCCTGATCATCTTTGGTCGGGTTATCATCATCCAGAGAAGGTGAAGATACCTGCACCGCAATTTGCTGGTTGTCCTGATCATCTTTGGTCGGGTTATCATCATCTAGTGATGGTGAAGATACCTGCAGCCCACTTTGCTCGTTGTCCTGATCATCTTTTGCGGGGGTATTATCTTCCATTGATGGTGAAGATACCTGCAGCCCAGTTTGCTCTATGTTCTGACCATCTTTAGCAGCGGTATCATCTTCCATTGACACCATTGACGCTACGGATACCTGCAGCCCGATTTGACCATCTACAAAGGTTTTCTCCTCAGAGCTCGAAGAAGCAACATGCGAACTATGACTTTGACTTTTAGTAGCTTCAACGCCATTTCCAGACACAGTGACATGTATAGTATTTTCTGGCACAACTTCTTCAGTTACTTTCGCGGGTTTTGACTTTCTTGATTCCTTAAGCTCCGGTTTCGGGAGACTTTTTACAGTTCTCAAAGGTGGCAGCTTTGGACCTGTTTTCGGGGTGGAAACAGTAGTCTTTAAAGAATTAGATCTCTTGTTTGCTAAAGGTAGTTTTGGAGAATCTTTTCTTGATTCGTTCTTGCTTATTCTTGAACTTCGAAGCAAAGGCGCATTGGAAACTGATGCAGCGTCTTTATTCGGAATGATTTCACTGAGTCGTCTTTTGGGAAATTTTGTTGATGGCATCCGCATATCTTTACTGGGTAGAAATATGTCACTGTGTCTCCTAGTAAGTCTCGAAGATGGCGGATTGTATGTTTTGGCTGAAGAAGTCACAGACTTTAGCTTTAAACCTTGTTTCTTTGGTTCAACGGCGACGTCTTTCTTTAGAAACTGATCTCTAGGAACATTATTGTTTTTAACATTCCATGTTGTATCCTTGGGAATAATTGTAGGCGATTTCTTGATTCTGTGTACTGAATTTGCTGCATCTACCTGGGTTCTATCTGCAGGTGGTTTTGGTACTCTTTTGGGAGACGGATTAATTGGTTTTGTCTCTGTGGTCAGTTTAGTTGCAGATTTGCAGTTATCATGACATGAACCTGTTGCACCGCTGAGATATCGACTTGGGACCTTTGGTCCGCTGCTCTCCATTTTGTAGGTCCCAAGCGAGGTCTTTCGAGTCCCAGGTGAGGTCTTTCGAGTACGGTTCATGTGAAGGAAAACTTTATAAAACTCGGTTTGAAGCAATGTTCCTACGCACAAATTACTTAGCATTTCAAACAAGCTTCCAAAATTTGAGGTTTGTCTATTCAAAGAAAGATCACAAACCGAATCCGTCTGATTACATAGACTGAGAAGTGAGACCATCTAAATATTTTGGAAATCCGTGAGATTTATAATCCTGCAATACAAGATAAACGGGTAACGAGTCAATAGGGACATGATTTTGCAGCAACACATTCCTCCTCTCAAAATGTTCTTGCTTTCCATCTATCCCTTTTAAGAATCATATTAACTACAGTTTTTAAATCCATTACAATCATTTTGGTTTTAGAGAAAAAGTTCATAGCTACATTATGCTATAGAAAATATTATGCAATGGGATATACGTAGAACCAAAAATATAATAAGTAAAGGTTGTGCATGCAACATGAAATTAGAAAAGGTTGTTTTTAATTTCATTATATCAAGAACAAACCAGGATCTGATACTTCTGATTTACATAATCAATTGACTCCGGGCTATCCAAAAGGATAGTCAGCCCTAGGAATAGTCGGCTTGCAATGTCAAGTCGGACACCCGGGTTATCAAAAAAAAAAACGATAACTATCCAAGAAAAACATGTATCAGTCAATACAACCGATACATGTTTTAAGAAAATCGTAAACAATATTTTACTTTCGAACCATACAAAACTGCCATTTATGTTTCTAGTTAGTTGATCTTGGAAAAAGTCCATTTGACATTGTAAAGGCAATGTTGGAATCTGGTTTAGAACATGATATACATTTTAGATTCCAATCATAGGGAATATATTTTCTACATCAATGGAATTGATTCTTTTGGACCATTCAAGATATTGAATTAGGGTCTTTTAATCAAATACGAATATGGTATTGAACAGCCATATTTAATAAATTTATCAAAAGGTAAAAGAAAATCAAAGAAAAAGTGAATACCTTCTCTATGTGAATCTTGAAAACCTTCTGAGACCTTTTTGTGCAGAAATGTCAAATATTTTGTTCCTGTTCTTGGGAGAATGTTGTGTGTGAAATTTATAATTTTTAGGGAATGTTCTTTGTCATGTGATGGTGAAAGATGGTTACAAATATAGAGGGTTAAAAGGATGTTGGTTTGGTTTGTAGAAATGGTTTACATTTTTAAGAAAACCTGTTTGACTCAAGAGTCATTGAATTTGTTATGTCCAGTTTCATTACCTTTTTTTCTGGTTAAAATTTGACAAATGGTTTGCAAAGTCAACATGTTCAATATGAGCTTTCTTTATGTCCAATTTTTGAAAAACTAATACACTCTGGCACAATCTACACTTCAAAAATTCCTGTTATAAGCAAAGAAAGTTGTATTACATGTATATATGACCAACTGTTTCTTAAACTTTTTTCCAATAACCAGGTGACTTGCTGCTATAGCTAAACCGGTAAAAACCAGTTTTTGATTTTGTCGCAAGAAAAATTTCCTCCTCCACCGTGGTTTCCCACAACAGTCGGCCCCCTACATGAACCATAATGGTTTTTCTTGGAGAAATGGGTTGCAATTTTAGGCTCAAAGCCATGTACAATTATGAAGATTACAGTTATTTAAACATCGCCATCAAAATTCCAAAATAAGAACAAGCATACTTCACATTTAAATTCAACCAAAAAAGATCACTAAATTAGCAATCACATTGAGAGGGCATACAAAATTCCATATAATAGAGAGTACATACTTCTTTTTACAAAGCATTAAGAAGCAACATGACACCCTTTGCTATACTTGTAGTTGCATATTACAAATTGCCAACTTGCACTAAAAAGAGGTTCCAGAAACTACCAAACAAGAACCAATGACCACCTCAAGTGATGATTTCTCTTACAAGCCAATCAAGACTCGGGTACGCGAAATAAAGAACAAGAAAAGATGGAAGAGCAAATAGAATTGTGACGAGTATATACACAGCTAAGATGATTGCACTTGCAGGTATAGCATATAGAACAATGAGTAGAAATAAAAAGACCAATGGGAACTTAGCCGTCAAGTGAACAAAGAAAATTAGCGACTTACGAATAGATGATTGCAGTCTCTCACCATTCACAACACGCGTAGCAGCACGAGAATCATCATTACGATTAGGCTCACGAACACGTGGACCCACAACATGATTAATATGGCTAACCGGATTAGTGACTAAACCTCGAGTCCAAGACCAAGTAGGTACAGGTATATGGTCCGCACAAGACGATGTATGAGATTTGACTCGATCACCATTCAAACTCTCAACCATCCATAGCAAAAAGTAGTTTTTTCTTGGAAATTTAAGAACCCCTTTATAAACGAGACGAAATGATAACAAGTTGCACCATGGGCAAGATATGAAAAACGGGAGTTGAATTGGAAGAGTGGGTAGCTTCACAACAGCCCATTGTAACCCGAGGACACAGTTTTTACAGAGTGTGTGGCCACACCATAAAACATAGGGCACATTCTCCACGATATTAAAGGATTCCCAGCAAATGGGGCACTCTAAACCTTCCTCTCTACTGTTGTTTAAGGAGATCTCGTCATCAGAGCAGTCTGAAGAGGCTTGACCAGGTCTTGTAGAGTCATTTTTTGGTCCAGATGTGCCCGCAATTGTATTGGAACCAAAACCCCACATGTTGAGTAAGCAGTATCCGTTCACCTTCTAAAGAGTCAACAACAACATATGCTCAGATCTCATGCCTGCAATAGTTAACATCATTTTAATAAAACAATACGCTTTAAAGTAAGGACTTAGATGACAGTGCAGCTTCATAAGGTTGCATGCTAGTTTGATTCTTTCAGATAGCTAGGTTGCCTAGATGATTTTAAGAAACTACGAGTAATAAATAAACATAACTAACACCGATTACATGTAATGTTGCATCGCTACTGAAGCAGGAGATTCTGAATAAGGCACACAATATGTAAAAGCTTTGGACAATTGGACATTGATGTTGGTGACATATAAAGGCAAAGGAAAATTGCTATAAATGTTGGCTAGAACCATATGTCATATACAAAACCTGTATAAAAAATGGTTAGCTGAAAATTACAAAATTACACTGAGTTGTTAAATTTAACAATAGCAAAATATCATCATACCAAGTATCTATATGTTTCGAGGTCTAATACACATATGTAGAAAGCATACTAGGATGCAACTAACAGCATAAAGCTCCCTTATTCCGACCATAGCTCATTAGGAATCTAATGTCAAATAGTACTAAAATTCCCAATAAAACTCTTGATATATATCGAGGCCATGAAAACTTGAAATAGAAAATGCAATCTTGAACCAATAACATCTTTATGAACACTTAGGTTTATTAAAACTGCTTCTCGCTTTTTTTTATTAACACAAAACATAAGAAGTTTATACAATCTAAAATTGTTACAATAAGCATTGTAAGTTATATATATTCCAAACTAATAATAAATTCAATCAGCCTCAGAATATTCATTAGCTTTATTCACCTAAAATGAAATCAAACATATTATGTACCACCCCCAAAGCCGAAAGTAGTGGACTACTCAGGTATCCTTCTGGATTTCAATAAAAAAAAACGTGGTATAAGGATACTAGCAGGCCACTAATTCAAATGTCTTATATCATCGTACCGATGTGGAACGGGTTGTTACAATATATGAATCACATAAAAAGCTAAATCAATATCTATTTTCATAATGAATTAATAAACGAAAAACAAACCAAAAACACAATATGATGATCTATCTATTAAACAAAGTAATTAAGATTGTATACCGAGTAATAAAAATACGATGGTGACCGACAACACGAAGTGCTTATGAACGGTGAGATACGCGTACAAATAAAACAACGTCGGCCAAAGAGATCTGACAATGACCCACTTCGATATGAAACCAAGTGTTTTCTGTAATTAATCTATTCCTGATCTGCTGCTTCGCGGCTTTACGGACCTTACCTTGCACTTTCAACCTTTAAGGCCCGGCCCATTTCTTTGAACAACTGCTTGAGCCGACTCACAAGACGTGAGCATAAAAACCGGTTCCTCAACCCGAACCGGTATTGAAACCTAAAACGAACCGGTCTACCTCGGTTTTGACCTGAACCGGTTCCGGTTCTTGGCTAAACCGGCGGTTTGGAACTGGTTTAGGGTTTTCGAGTTTCTACCGGTTCGTGGACCGGTTTTTCGAACCGGCAAACTAAACCGAACCGGTTAACCGGTTTGGAACCGGTTCCAGATATTTTTTTTCAAAATTCGAATCTTGCTTTTATAACGTGGGGGGACCCGTGAAAGAGCGTTTTTCTGACTTTTTGGGTGTAGTGTTTGTTGTTTTGCTTTTTTATTTGATTATAAATTGAAGAGCTGTGTTACTGTTTCAATCACAACTTACAACTTACAATCCTAAGAAAAAAAAACTCTCCAAAGCAAAACCGAATTTCTTTCAATTAGCAATGGCAAGTCAATCTGCCTCAACTACCCCTGGTGCGGGTTCATCAAGTGCACCGACGGTTGTTCAAATCCTACCAAACAATCGAAACCCTCAGATTTAAAAAGACTTCAACATTTGCCTAATGTCCGACAACACGAAAAAAGCACAATGTATTCATTGCTTTCATTTCTTTTCGAAAGATTCCAACTCGAAGTTGAAGAATCATATCAACCATCCGCATTGTGAAGCACTAAAGAGGGTTGCGGAATAGGGTCAATCGTCTATGTCTCGAGATGGGAGTATTTTCGTGTATAATCCGGAGCCAACTGATGAAAATTTTCAAGATGGAACTCCACTTATCATATGTTCCTAAGTGGTTTAAAACAAAGATCTACTTTGATGTATTTTCATGACCTTTTGGCTAGTAAGGGTAGGTGTGTTCATTTTTCGACTGAGAATTGGGTTACTATTGAAAGTTTAACCCAATTACTTGAATTGTTTAACAACGCCACGAAAATTTTATCGGGGGTTTACTACCCAACATCTTCATTGGTACTTCAACAGATTTTCTTCATGCTACCAAATTAAGCGAATATGAACTTGAGGGGGGTATATTTGCAACTATGGTTAAACCAATGAGGAAAAACTTAAGAAGTATTTTGAAAGAATGTCGCCGATAATTACTTGTGCAGCCGCTTTAAATCAATGTTTTAATGTACACGGGGTAGACTTTCTTATCGAGTCGATAAGTACGAATTTGGAATTTTTTGACGATAGTTATGCAACTAAGGCAAAAAAATGGTTTACCGACTCTTTTGAAGGTTTGTATAATATTTATTATACAAAATATGGTAACCCAACAACAACAGAATCAAGTAGTGGGGGTGGGGGTTCTTCATCGAAGGCGACTAGCGGGAATCAAATGACCCGGTTGCTATACCCCAAAACAAAAAGGCAAGGGGTGATCCTTTATTCTCCTTCGAATATGAGCGATATGTTCATTCAGATTTTGTCACTCGTCTTCAAACAACGAAGTTTGCAACTTTTGATGTCTTAGGTTTTTGGAAGGCAAAGGAAACAATGTTTCTCGTTCTATCCCGCATGGACATGGATATACTAAGTGTCCAAGCTACTTCGGTAGCTTCCGAATCCGCATTTTTAACAAGTGGGAGGGTGTTGTCAATCCAAAGAACAAGACTCACTCCGGCGTCCTTGGAGATGTGTATGTGCTTAAAAGATCACTTGGACGCTCAAGAGCGTAAACAAGACAAATCTACTCTTCAAACCCCTGTAGACTTTGAAGAAGAGATCTTGGATGCTGAGGTGCAAGAAAATGAAGCCATTCCACTATCCGATGAAGAAATCGCACTTGATGCTGCTAGCAGCGAAGGTTCTATGTCCGGACCCGGTTCGGGAGAAGAAGAGGTTGTTGATTATGGTTATTGTTGATAGAAATAATGCCTAAAAACATTATTAATAGTTTTCACATCTTTACGTTTTGATAATCACAAAATATAAAAACGTTCAATGTAAAATTAAACGTAAACAAATAATAAGTAGTAAATTTTCATTTCGAAAATTATATCACTTAAAGGTATGAATAAATAAATGCTTAATGCATTTTATGATCAAAGAAAATTTTTATTCAACCTCACCGGTCCAAACCGGTTTTACAGGTTAACCGGTTCTAAACCGGTGTGATCGGTTCGACTTTTGAGCCGCCCAAAACCGGTTCCAAACCAGTTCCGGTTTCTCCAAAACCGGTTTCGACTGGTTCGTTGACTGAAACAGGTTCTTGTTGACTGAAACCGAACCGAACCGGTTACTGTTATAAATGAATATACACCGATGTTATTGAATCTTACGATTTTGTGCGCAATTTTAGGTTACTTTTACTACTTTTTTGTTAACTTATGTCATTAAAGATTAAACTTATTAAAAACGACAATTTTAGTAAGTTTAGTGATTTGAATGTAAATTTTTTATAAGTTAAGTAACCTACATATCGTGATGAGTAATAGTAAAGTAACATAAGTGAACAAAAACGTAAAACATAGTAACTTTCATGTACACTCATTTACCCAATTTATCTAAGTAACATTCTAAGAATAAATAATAGCTGTATCTGTATATTCGTTGGATTGCTAGTAATTTTATGGTGAACTAAGGCTAGGCTAATTAGTTACATTGACACTTGAAGCCAAGGTCACTTATGTAAAATCTCACATATTACTAGTGTAAAAATGTTCGCATTTAAAGGTGCGTACAAACATAAAAAATTTCATAGTTAAAAATGTATAACTCACATCGTTCGCGTAAAAAATATGGCTGTTACGTATTTGAAACTACACGTTCAAGTATGAAATCTTTTTATCTCTGTGCACACATATAAATGGATATTTTTTTATAATTCTATCTTCGCCCTCATAAACGTAACTTTATACACTTTTGTAAGTGTGAACAATTTGTTCAAGATGTTTGTACTTTTAAAGAAATGTGAAGAACGTAGTATGAGCAAATGACACATGTGTTGTAGTGAGTCTAACCAATGTTTGAGAACTTGGTGTATTTTATGAGAAGAAGAAATTCTTATGTTGATCAATTTCATATTGGTCGTTCCTCCAGGCGAAGATATCCTTATTTTAGCGGATAATTCCTTTGTATATTCGCCATCCTTTTCCCACAAGATATCCTTATACTCAGCGACGAAGTGTCTGAATTTTCAACTTGGTTAGGCCATAAGAAGAAATTCTAAAGAAATAAGTACTTTTAATTGTGAACACCTAGTAATTAATAAGAAAACCTATTCCAATAACAAGAAATAAATTCCAATTTTAGATGGGAATTCTTTCTATCATTGGGAGTGCCAAAAGCAAATAAATGAATATAAAACGTCACAAACTGAAATATATACGTATTGACATTAGTATCAACAATATTTTTGGGTGGGCTTTGGCCTACCCAAGTTTATAACATAGAACCGGTCACTGCATATAATGATGATTCCATTTGGTAATCGTTGGCGTTTCCCAATAACTATAAGTGAAGTTTACGATTATAGTCTATTCCCGTATCAAGGACGTCCTGGAGGTTACACACCGTTTGGTTTAATTTTTATTTTGGTTAACTACTCTAGAAAAATTACAGCTAGTAACTTTTGATAATTTTTATAAAAGGAAAAAAAATGTTACTTTTGATTTCCTGTGTAAATTGCATGTACAGTCTTAACAAGATCTAGAACACGCATTGACAATGCGCATATGGTGAAATTTATTGTGTGATTGTAATAGATAGATGACCAACTAAGAGTCTCTCGAGTTTGGAACACTATCATACATATATCTGTACATAATGTTGATGCAATAGCGAAAATTAAAATAAAACACATGGCTAGTAAAACAGTCCGATGTGGTAAACAAAGTAAACAGGTAGTAAGCATATAACAGATCCAAATGCTAGGATAAAATGGTTTTCTTTTCTCACAGTAAACTCGTACGGATTCTGTTTTGAACCGGAAAAATGATAGACTGAATTTAAAGCTCGAAACAGATTACAACTCACGAGCTAATACACAGGGTGCACTCACTACAAGAAAAATGTCCTTTAGTGACACACAGAAAGTGTCAGAAAATGTCTAGAAAAGTGTCAGTAAATACGTTTTTGCTTCACCTTCACTTATAAAAAGTGTCACTGAAAAGTCAGGCGGTAAAAGTATATGCTGACAGCGTTTACTGACACTTAATAGTGTCAGAAAAGGTTGATACTTTTTGTGACACATTCAAGTGTAACTATAGGCTACAAAAGGATTTTGTCCATATGCATATATACAATTTTTTAGTCAGCAAATATATATTTCAAAATGAACATATAAAAACAATAATAAGGAAGATGGGGGGGCAAAAAACCAAGATTGAACACCGATTTAAATTTTTTGCCCTAACCACAAACAAGAAACTATACATTCTTTCCTAAAGAATGAAAAGCAGCTACAAATTTAATCGTAAATCCAACTATGACTGAGCTAAAAAAAGAAGAAAATAGCCATGCTTGGTCTTCACAATCCCCATGTCACTTAAAATCTTTCCTGTAAATATTGCATGTACAAAAACTACTCAAAGGCTTGAACGCATGAAAACTACATAATGGCGTTTAAGGCTTACCGAAGGACATATAAAACTGTAAAACAAAACAACTAGCTACCTGATGTACGAAGACGACTTGCGTCTGATATTGTTGACAGTATCATGGACAACTGATCTATTTCCTGTGAAAGTTTCACATACAATTAACAATTAATGGGGTTTTTGCAAGTATCAAATAACGGTATATTGAGTAACTGCACATAACAATTACCTTAAGTATGATGACAACTTCCACCTGATTTTTTTGGGAGCACTTTTATAAATAGTTGATTCTGTTAACAACTGCACACCTGAAAACTGTTAAGGGCTGGCAGATATAAAAACTGATACAATTTAAGGCATGCAAGTCTACTAATGAGAAGTTGCATGATGTTCTTGAATTCTACAAGCGCTTGTCCTGATGTTCTTCAAAGCCTTTTGATTGCAATTTCTTGTTCATCACTAAGTTTCCCTGTTCTCAAAACTACATTATCTTACATTGAAGAAAGCCACTACTGATTTTAAGCATATGACCAGTTTCAAGATAACAAGTACCTTACAAACAGGCCGAAACCACCTTATCCAAGCTTATTCTCACTTGCAAATTGATTGTGGCAGCTACTATAGTAGCAAAACTAAACACCATTAAGTCACTTCCTTTTATGCCATTTCTTTTCAAAATTTGTTCACCTTTGTAGCATCTGGAAGCAATAGCTCAAGGAATATCATAATCCCTGTTCTGCGTCTCCTCTACAATAAAAAGAAACATAGATTAGAAACTAAAATAATTACAAATATCACACATTTTACCATATTAGAAGAATATCAATTGACATACCTTTTTGTCTAAATTTTTTCATTTTAAGATACCACAATAGACCGGGTCAAAAGATAACTAAAATATCACCAATAACAAAGGCATCCCAAATCCAGTTTTCTATCATTCCAGTTTATAATGTTGATCTACGTGTTAGATCTTGAGGCCATATACTGTTTCAAATCAATAAGGCAACATTATTAAATTCATATAAATTCAACATTTATCAATCAAAAGTGAATGCGGTTTACACTATAATTATCAACAGAAAGGTGCAATAATCAACAGGTAGATAACGATCAAAAACATGTAATATCAATGAGGTATTGGTTTGGGTTAGGTCGACCCAAATTGAACTTAACTTCCAAACAAACTAGCTTATAATCTCAAAAATTGTGCATAACGCAGCACATTGTGAAATGCCTTGGGCAGTGAACTCAAAAATGATAGTATAACAGTGCCTCTTTTTATAAGATTCAAATAATCAGTAAAAAGGAATGCATAAAATGTGCATAACTAATTTGTCATAACAACAAGGCACATATATACCAGCATGAGGAAAAAACAATGAAAACTAAAGCAAAAAAAGCAGATTATAGAGAATAAATGAATAATGTATGAATTAAAATAGCAATACTAGATTATATCCTCTTAGGTTCATCAACTAATAATCTGCTTAAAAGCGCATAAAAATACACATTCATAGACTTTAATATCCCAGTCATTGGCATAGGTTGAATAACGGTTCAATTCAGATAGCAATACTAGATTATAGTCTCTTAGGTTCATTAAATAATTATCTGCTATTAAAAGCCTAAAATACACATTCTTAAGACTTTATATCCCAGTCATTGGCATAGGCTGGATATGTACCCAATCTAATTCTCACACTTTCACTTTTCAAACAAATTTAGATATGCATAACATAGAGTACATACCAGTAGAATCACTGCTTCTAATAGTTGTCGCCTCAGATACTTTAGACCGTCTTTGGTGCTCGTCCAACAGCCCTGTGAATACAACAAAGGACACAATCAAGGTTTTAAAGTTTATGAACCAAATGATACATACTCATAAAAACACTATTTACCGCTTACCTTCTTAAATTTCCATGTCATTATTCGTAGCATTGGTAACAACCCCATACTGTCCAGCAGGCCCACTCGGTGCATGGTGGGAACGTTGGAAACCAGGAATGCTCAAGCTTGCATTAGATGTTTTAAGATGCTCTGGCCTTGAATCTAAGATGATGCGTTCTGAAACTGTTATTCTGCTGAAGAATGTCATTGGACGGTTATGGGTTCTGAAATCTCAAACCACTCCATTGTTCCTGCTCCCTGTATCAGTACTCGAGGTTTCTTCGAGTGCCGACTACATAAGAGCACTCCAACTCCCACTTAGTAAAGAATGAATGCGAATTATCAGTTTCATCTTCAAACATGTTCGCAAATCCTCCCAAACTGTTATCATTTGTATCAAATAAGAAGTTAGATCCATAGGATCCCAAATGTCACAACCTGAAGTATTAAAACCGATGAGATCTGATGCAATGAACATATAGTTAGTTGCACATCTATTATAAGCACAATCGCAGCTCTATGTCAAAGATCCACATTATATCTTTACAACCTCAGAAAAAAAAGTGGTGCAATATTATATGAGTACACGATGTCCGAAATGCGACAACTAATTAAACATAATAGTTCAAAGAGAGATACAATTTCACTAACCACAGGGAAAAGTAACCTCACTAAATTTGCGCTTGATTTTGCTTTACCACACGCGAAACATCATAACAATGACATCTTAATTTCTGTTATGCCTACTTGGTTTATAACTAAACAAAAGTAAGTTTTGGAGCGCAGTTTCGTGCATCTTTAGTAAAGAGTTAAGAAAAAGAACACCACATGTACAAGTAACAAAATTAAAGTCCCTAAACACAGTCTTAAGTTTTTTTTTTAAAAAATTAAACTCCATTTCACACAGACTAAGTGATGCATTTCACCAACACCCTAAGTGCATCTAAACAAAAGCATTCCCAAAACACATTTTCGATAATTTATACTTATTTCTTAACATATTTGTCCATTGAGTCATTCACTCAACATGTTATGTGCATCAATAACTTACTAACCTAACTTATACTTGAAGATTCTATCAAAACTACACTACAACATCACAATATCACAAAATAAACAAAATAATAATAATTTAAATCTACCGAATTGCATGTTAATCCGTTAGCCTTAACGAATTGGGTGATTACAGGTTCATTGTCGTGAGTGTATGTGAGAGTGACGATCAAATTTGGAGAAAATGAGGTGAAACGAATGAAAAGGGGAAAGACGGAAAGTGTTTATATGAAAGTGCGAGTATAGTTTAATAAAAAAAATCACTGTAAACTTTTAACAAAATTATCTCTAATTATAGTAAATTTTTTATAAAAATATTTTGTAAAAATATTTAGTAAAAGATTTTAATGACCTTGAAAAAAACGATCTTTGTATTTACATTTTTCAACAAGTAGGGCTCGGCATAATAGATCGTGGATCGGACAGATAAACCCGAACTCAACCGTACCGGACCGGACTAAACATATTCTGGTCCGGTCCTCAGCCCGTCATTTTCCTCATATTCGGTCTTTGATCCGGTCCAGCGCACTTTGATCTTATGCTTTGTTGGATCGGGCCGCTCTGACGAACCGAACCTGGCCGGTCCAAATCGGTTTTCGTCTCGTTCGGTCTGGTCTTCGGTCTCGTGTTTTGGACCAAATCGGTTTTTGGACCGCGATTAGCGTAAGATACAAGTTAAACTTTCACTCACGCTCTTTAAAATGTCATTGGAAAAGTAAGACTGTTACTTACAATTGATTCAAAAAGTGAGTAAAACTACACTTTTGCTCACACTTTTTGAACTGGTGTGTAAAATATAGACTTTTTGCGTGGGCAAAACAGACTTTACTTAACATTTTATGTCATGAAATGGAGAATTCTTAAAACACTCTCAATATAACATATTTGTCATTGTCACAAATAAACACATCTCTTGGCTTTTGAAAAACCAAACACGTTAAATATCACATGTGACAACTACACATGTAAGATGACTAAATATAAGACATCCATTAAATCAAGCAATATGTAATCAAAATCAAACAACCTATAGATCTTGAACAAAAGATTAAAACATCTTGCTTATGCTTATCTTGGAATTCCACACATCTTAAATAGGATTATGCGAACCGGAATTAAAGTATGTTAGTTGAGTCATGTTAGGTCCTCTATGAAAAGATAATACAAATTTTATCTTTGCTACACTTCATTAGGCAAATATAAGAATTCTATTTTGTCTAACATGAGAATGACTACTGGAGAATCTATTGCACTAGAAATTCAATTTGACCTAACGGTTGAATTGCTTCCAAGAGTGAAGTTGGGTTCGGTGTATAACCCGTAAAAATGGTCGTGTTTAGCCTGAATTGAGCACCACTAGTGATAGTCTCATATTCATTCTCTAATTTGATTAAATGGCTCTTCCTATATATGCCTAATGATAGTATACATCAATAAACTTTGTATCTCATTAGGAGTACACACTAAACACGTAGAAATTAGGTTTTTTCTTAGTCAATCTAGACAACATCGTTGGCATCCTCACCAAAGCACTCAAACGTGAACCGTTTAATTTTTTTTGTCTAGGTCTAGGAATGATGAAACAAATCTCATAAACGTGTCATTCTCATTTTAATAGTCTTGTTACTATTAAATACATTCTGATAAATCTTGAAAACTTAATCATTTCATCCAAAATGTTTAAGCATTTTTAATTTGGGAAATGCAAATTAAAATGTCACTTATTGTTCATGTCTAAGTCATTTCATAAAAACTTTAATCATGCCTCTATTATTATATAGATGGTTAATATCTTTCGTCCACATTTTTGTTACCACCTTTAAGATAACCTCGTACCTCGTTGTGTGATTGTTCTACAAACAATCGCAATATTCGAGAAGAGCTACATAACTTCGCGGATGAACTTCATCGTATGCTAACCGTCATCCATCATGAAATTGTCAAGCTCATCGCTTCCGTCATTATTTCTCTTCATTTATTCTTTTTATTTCACAACTTATGTCCGGATGAGCATGAATTAAAAGGGAAAGGAAAACACACATCTTCACATATATCCTTTAACCAACCACTCTCAAGAACTCACATAGGTGATTCTTATTCACTAGAAACCACAAGATACACTTCTACCATACACTCAAACCTCATAACTATTATTCACTCTTGTTAGTGATCATTAGTTCTAGTACATCCCTAAATCACCAAAGTGAAATGAAAAACCGAGACATCCTTACTACTATCAACCTCGAGTCATCCACCTTGTCATCTTCACAAGAAGTATCACCAGGTAACCATTCCCTACAAGTGAATTTTGTAATGAAATATGTCTCATCTTCATATCTTGACACTCATAAGCATGTGTGCCTATGTTGTCAAAAGTCTAGTGAATTTCATAATGAAATGCATCTCATCCAATCATTTCTACTTTTTAACAAGTGAAGAACACAAAGAAGATATTCAATCTTCAAAGTGTTGTTGAGTCATCATAATATCGTGTCTTTCATTTGTTCATTTCCGTTTTTTGGCAAGTGAAGAACACAAAGATGATATTCAACCTTCAAGTGTTGTTGAGTCATCACAATGTTCCACCATTTTTACATTTTCACCTTTGTTCATCAATATTAACAACCATCTACTAACATTCTCACCAATGACATCTCCTCATCACAATCATCATCATCACAATTATCCTCACCAATGACATCCTCTAACAAACCCACATACAAACCATCAAAGGTAGACAAAATGAATGTGAAACCCATTTGGAGGAAGAAACTAAACCTTTGTAACACTTCCAATGAGCTCAATGTAAATTCATCTACACCAATGCCAAAACAACTCACTTCTCATCATGAACCATCTTAAGAAAACAATCACCCCAATCAAGAATTACCAAATCCTTACATTAAGGACACTCCCACATCACCACAAGTTGCCTTGCATCCTCCATTTCCTATCTCACCCATCAATTCACATGTTACTCACACTCAATCTCCACCTCAAAGTGACAACCAAACTCAACACACACCACCTCCATCTCCAAGTAGAGAAAGCCTAGTTGATGACATTAATCAACTACAAGACCTATTAAACCTCTTAGCCATGCATCTATCCCAACAACAAAACAACATTCTCTCATCACCTTACTCTCCAAACCTACCAAACACCCAACAAACCTATAGTTAACACCTTCCCTTTCCATTCACGCTCATCCTTCTTCATTTATGTTTCCTCAATAAATCATCATTATCATCAACATTTAGTTTGACCTAAAGTCTTATGATAATGTTTATCCTTAAACACCCCAAACATGAAAAGCATAGATAATGCTTAACAAAGAAACCTTGAGGATTTAGGAATCTCTCAATACAACCATTAGTCTATTTAAATCCACATCATTATCTTGGTTAGATGATGATACCATAAGGAACGTGTTGATCGATTCTTAGCCCTTAAGCATGTGTCGGTCGAATCTTATCATTGGTTCCTAAACATTTCCATGTCTTAAGCATTCATCATTTTTTTATTTAGGTTGTTGTCTTTAGTGCCACACTTTAGAGTGCATATACCTAAAACATACATGATTTGTTCCCCACTAAGTGTCTTGCATATATATCTATCATCATCATTATATATATGTGCATTTTTCTACTAACTTTGTCTTGTAGCACTTTTTCGTTACTCGATTTCTTGGTGCCCCAATCAAGGGGGAGCATACACCAAGGGGGAGCATTTGCAAATGTCCAAGCCATTACGTTTGCAACCGTTTAAGACATCTACACATTTTTTATAATGACTCATAAATACTTGTTTAAAAATAATTTTACATTTATTGAGTTTAAATTTTATAATCATCAAAAAGGGGGAGATTGTTGATAGAAATAATGCCTGAAAATATTATTAATATTTTTCACATCTTTACGTTTTGATAATCACAAAATATAAAAACTGTTAGGTTTATGGAAAAGTGTTTATTTATGGTGGTTTTAATTTATATTTTTTGTTATTATATTTGTAATTTTTGGTTTAGTTTAATATAAAGCTTGTAATAATGATTATTATGCTTTAAGGTAAGAAATACCTAATAACCAAATTCTCTAGACTAGAATTGACAAGTAGGAAAATAAAAGAAGGGAAGCCTCCTCTCGATTGCCTATAAATAGCCATCTCATCTTTATTTATAGGGTGATGCCCTTGTAACTAACTCTCTTTTTTTCCCTCCAATAAATAAAATTAGAATTTCCCTTACTTGCCACTCATTCACTCTCTAACTTACATGATTGATATGATTGATTCAAGATTCATGTGACCTATCAAGTGGTATCAATCGCCAATAGAGAAGTAGAGTGCGTGATTTGTGCGTGTTTTTGTTCAACCGAGAATCAAGAAGTGATAATTTCCGAATTTCGGTTGGTGCAAATGAGGTTTTCGAGATTAATTTTGGCTGGATTTTGAGTTTTTTGGACATTATATAGGGGTTCTCAGAAAGTGTTCATTATTTCATTCGTCAGAAGTGTTGGTTTTTGATTTTGTTGAAGCTTTGCATTCCTTCGGTAGAGTGGTTTTGAGTTTCGAAGACTTTTTATTGTAAATTTAGCAATTTTCAGTATGAAATATCAGTAGTAGATAGATATATTCAATCATTTGGTTCTATCAAAAATCGTTTATAAGGGAATTCGGAATAAACTCGATTTTAATCGAGTTGTTAAGTTCACAATTCGGTTCCAATCCGAATTTGTGATATATGGAATTTTAACTAAGTATATACCTCGGTAATAAGCTTTACAAGTCATTTTACACTTTCATTTCACGGTTTTATCGTGTTTTGAAGTGTTAAATATCGGTTTCTCAAGATTTACTAAACTCGGCAATCAAATTCGGTTTCATCGAATTTTAGTTTTTAGAACACTTGGATTATCTAGTTATCATAAAATTCTGATTTCATACAAATATTTGTGGTTAATACTAAATTCATAACAGATGGATTTTTAGCAATTTAGGCTTACCGAGTTTATAGTGAATAGTGTTACCCGAATTTGAGTATTTGTAGTTTACCGAGTTTATTATTTGAAGATTTCCAAGTTTGATAGTGTACTGTTCGAGAAGGGTATTCATTTTCAGATTACTTGTTGTCCGTGAACAGTGTTACGCGAATATGACACTTTTATCCGAGTTTGGATATTTTCGTAACACACATCTCACTCAAAATTCGACTAAAAGATCAATCTTTGAATCTTAAGACATGTCGACATCCAAAACAACCAAACAATCTTGTTGATGCTGGGTTCTGAGAATAGTCACCCATGCTTGAAAGGGTAGTTACATACCTTGGGCGAGTAGATTCAAACGATTCTCAATCGCAAGATGGAAAACCGGAAGTGGCTTCTCAAAGCACTAAAAGATGGCCCTTATGTGTTTAGGAACATCACACCTACAGGTCAATAAATACCAAGGTTGCAAGAAGCTAGAGGCTCTTCAAGGAGATGACTCGTATTGTACTATGATTGCGGAAATGGAACTCAATGATATGATTTCTTCTTTCTATTCCCTAATGAGATTACAAGATTTCTGTGGAATCTTGTAAGACGGCCAAGGAAAATGTGGGCTCGTGTTGAACGTTTGATGAGGGGAACTATACAAAACCAAGTTGACAGAGAAACGCGGTTTACAAATGAATGATCAAATTATTATTGCTGAACCAGGATAGTCCACTAGTTTTCAGTCTACAATCCGTTTGCTAAGTTAATGGAATGCTTTTGGAACAAACATACATGAAGTTTCCAACTGTTCAGTTAAACACAAAGTTTTTCTGAATAGTTTGCAACCGAATGGTTAAATATGTGATCAATTCCGTTTGGCTAATCGATTGACAGTTGATTTCGTTCGATGATCTTTTGATATCTTTCGCAATTTGAGAAATTAGTTAATGACTTCAAGGGCAAAGAATTTAGGAAAAGTCTCAAGAAACCTTCAAGGGGCTCCAGTAAAGCACGACACGGTTCATCTTCCATAAATCTCCTCTTTTGATTATGTGACACATCCTTCATCTGTAGTCTTGATTATGATTAAGAGTATGAGCCAGATGATGTCACAATGAACCATTCTGAAGATCCCCTAGCACTGCTATTTGTTACTTGCCAAAGCCATTACTCACAAATCTTCCTCGAATCCACAAAACTCATCGTTCGTATGCTTCGTCTAAAATTAAAAAAAAAAATTACCCCAAGAAATCAAGCAAGCGTTCAAGGTACAAGGGTAGAATATTCAAAGCAGAAATTCTAGAAATTAGGAAGAAATAAAGACAAGCTTATGTTCAAGAAGAAGTTGTTTTGAGGTAAAGAATGCTACAAATGAAACTGCAAATTTTCAAAGGTTGTACGAACTCCCGACTCTAGCAATACTACAACGGTTCAATGCATAAACTGTGGTGGAAAAGACATTATGCTAGAATTGTCCCAAGCCACGGGCTCTGCGATCTTCCGATTCAGCGCTAGTCTCTTCTTGTCATGAGGCGGCACAACGTTGTTGGCTACACAACAGAATGAAGCCGGGATGTCCAGAAACCTCTGATCTTCAACCGATGCGACCACGAACGTCGACGTCTCTTCTCTCTTCTCTCGTGCGAGCTGAATCTGTCTCCAAGGATGACAGAACATGTCGATGCGAAAACTTCAGGAGTGCAACGAGCGACAGCTTCGCACTGGCTCGAGAACCTCAACCGCGTGCCTTGACTACATAACCCTATACTAGCCATGACGTCCAACGAGCCACTCGGCGACACTCAGTCCAGTTACCGCATACTAGTCTACGCAGAGGGGGTAAGATCCTATCTCTTTCTCTTACCCTCAATGAGACGAGATCCAAACAATTATACCCGCGCGCATATCTAGACACAATTATTAACAGTACACATACAACGATAAGTCAACAGTTAACAAGCTACTATCAACCTTCTCAAATCTCATGACGTTCTACATCATCACCAGCTGCGAGCGTCAGCTTTCAAGTCACTTGAGGCAGGTGAATCTCTTGAAAGCAAAACTTGCGCGCGAGTGCACATCACAACAGTTTTCGATGAATCAGTGTTGTGCATTAGAAACACTTACAGGAATGCATATGAGACATGGACAGCCTAGCAAAACCGACACCAAACAGATCTGACACACCAATACAATGCGTCCACGACTAAACAAAACAACTGACATCTTGACTCCATCTACACGTCATATCTCGACAGACATGTTCATATTATCTACAGCGACAGTCGGATACTCTGGCGTATGTCACTGACGAACGAAACAAAACAAGGATCTCGACGCAATTCTATCGCTCACAAACGCATCATCTCTTGATAGCTGATGA
This sequence comes from Tanacetum coccineum, assembly GCA_026074375.1. Classification (NCBI taxonomy): domain Eukaryota; kingdom Viridiplantae; phylum Streptophyta; class Magnoliopsida; order Asterales; family Asteraceae; genus Tanacetum; species Tanacetum coccineum. The sequence goes on from BQNB010000216.1 coordinate 179,775, forward strand.
AGGCCAAATACGTGTTTCCATGCGTTAAACAACGCTGTAGTTCTCTCAATGAAAACGATGTGATCCATAGCTTATTCGAGATCCGAAAAACAACGAGGATAAGTATTCTCTCGACACAGTACTCCAACCACGAGACACAAATCACTGTACTTATCAATCTAGATCAAACATGCGAGACGCGAATTGACTACTTGAGTCATCGCGATTCATCTCTTGATTCTTAATTTGTTTTCTAACAAGCAAACTCACACTACATGTTAAACCAAGCGACGATACACCAACGTATCATATTACATGAGCACTTGATACTTCATGACCGATAGTCATCATATCACTCTCCCATGTACGAATCTTTTTTTTGGAAAATTGATGCAAGATTTTTCTATGAACACTCAAGCCAATGTTTTATAGTTTGTGACATGCGGATATAACTAAACATAAGAACTGAGATGTCACAGGGACTGATATTGAAAGAAAAATATGCATAGACACATGATGTTCTTGATGTAGACACTCTCACATTCTCTTGTTCAATATGTTATACATTGGAAGTCATTCTATGCAGAGAGATATGATCATCTCTATAAGCAATGACAATGTGTTGTACTACATTACAGACGGTACTTTTTGAGTCAGACTATTATGGTACAAGGAACTTGTGAGTTAAAACAGACATTTAAGAAGTACAGAGTGATGTACACATCGTGAGGCATTAGGTCTTGTGAGTATCTTATTGGATGTATATCTTGCTTTTTTAGTCACACATCATTCGTTACGGTTTAGATTATCAGTAATTTCATGATAGGATCCGAGTAAATCTTTTTTCAGGTAGCGGTTCTCACAATAGATGAGGCTGATTATTATATTATACACTTACATAGGAGATACTCTTGTTCTGAGATCGGAGCTTCGTTTAGTTTCACACGGACATTTTTTTGATTGAGTTGATATGTTTCTTAATCAATATGCGTCGCGGAATCGTTACATTTACGGACATTGTCACGTGAGGGCTCAGTAGTGCGTGGGTTACTTTGGCATACGGATTGTATAAGATACAATGGTTAGGCACACCTATGGGATTGATACATTAGATATACGATTTCTTGCTATTGAAAGATTACTGATATCATATGAGTCGGGGTGCTCGTATGGACAAGTGTCAATGGAGTCGTAGAGATACGAGGGGTATTGGCTCTGGATCTGACTATCTTTTGAGGTAGGGATTGACACTATGGGACATTTTGTATCTGCACTCGTGGATCTATGTTCTTCGTGACAACGACGAGACGGTTTGGATAAGATTACTGAGGTGGGATCTTTGCACGTGGAAGTAAGTCGTGGGACACTTCCAACTGTGTAGCTTTTCTAGGACATGGCTGTTTCTATTGTGGTATGAGATGTGACAGTAGGTGAGATCGATGATTGGTGTTGAGGATGTGATGTGTTTTGTGGGACGTTTGGGTACGAATATCATGGTGAGTGCGAGGCTGCATATCCACACGTTACTGTGTATGTATGTAGACTGTGGGGGATTTGATGATAGAATTTATTGTGTTGGGTGAGTGGGTGTTGGGTGTAATTTTTGGTCGTTGCGTTTAGTAAAGGTTAATGGAGTTGGTCTCTTCTCAGCGGACACTACATTGTTGCACTTTCTATTGTCATTGGAAGACTAGTGTGGTGACTTATTGACTTTGTGAGGAGCGAGATCTGTTTGACTTGACATCAGTTTGATTTTCTGGCGGCGAGGATAGCGTATATAGACTTTCTTGTGTATAGAAAGGAAGGTGGACGGACACTATTGATGATGAATGAGCATAGGAAGTGATAACAAGAGGAAAAATAGTTTATTGTATATGAATTAGAAGTGTTTTTGGTGAATTTATAGAATGATAGGAGTTGTAATTAGAAAGTTGGGTGATATATTTATAAGATTATAAAGGGATTATGAACTTATAGATATGTTAGGGGTTTTGAGGATGTATTTGGTTGAGAGATAGGAATTGTTGTGAATTTGTGAATGGTGAGGATTATTTAAAATAAGCTACAGCAACATGCGGTACTACTCGCGAACGTCTGCTCCGCGAAAGTGGGAGCATGGCATCCACAGGCTTGCCTGAACTGCCGGCAAGCGAGTTTTCAGCATCGGTACGAGTGTTTTCAGGTTGACAGTATAGGGACACATACTGACATTTGCAAAAAGGGTTTTAATGATTAAAAACAGGTAAAAGGTCAAAAAAGCTACAGAAGATAAACGTCGATTCTGAAGGAACCCTCATGTCTAGTACCCCAATCCTCACAAGGTCAATTTTTTAGAGCCTACTTTTCGAAACCTTTAGCTCTGATACCATAGAATTGTAACGACCCACTCCCGAAAGGAGGCCCGAACGAAGTCATAATCATTGTCATATCAAAGCATAATAAAGTCATAAAGTCATAAATGATAACATATTACAAGGAGGAAAGCCGGAATCAAACATCGGCTCCCAATTATGAGATCAACAGGATAACGGAAAAAGAATCTAAGGACGAAACGTGTGTCCAAGATTAGTAAAAGCGACATCAAAGTGTCTGCGATATAAAGAAATGGAAGCTAAATACGTCACTTTCCTAACACACACTCTCTCATAGCCCCAAATCTTCCCTCTATGATACCCTGCCATATAAGAAAGAGAGAAAGAACTACGGCTTAGCAAAACGCTTAGGTGAACACGATATAATTACAATGTAATTTAATAAGTATAGAATCCTGGATAGTAATACAAAGTAGCGGAAAGATCAAGAAGTATTATCATGAGGAAACCTAGTAGAAATTGCGTCCATGAAGAATAGGAAATAAAATGTAAAGCATGGTAAATGCGAAGTAAAAGATGTCATGAAATATCAATGGAAGTAAAAAACATAAAATAATAAGGAATGACCCCACCAGCTCATATAATCATACATGCCATAATAATAATTTCCGTGAAGTACAGAGCATATAGTACAAGAGGGTTTCCATCAATATGAAATAGAGGGGTGACCTCGTTATAATAATAGGGGTGGAGGGATCAGCTCAATGAGATGGAATGTGTAGAGCACACACCAACCAATCACCCATGAACGTTAAACATGTAAACTAGGAAATGCACCCCATACGCCCTGAATAAGAATGGCCAATACATGAAATATAATCAGTTAACATGAAAAGGGACGCCGCGAGAAGAACACTCTCAACAGCGAAAGAGTTACTAGACACAGGTGCCATCATGTGTCACGGTCATGGTACCTCAATACCATACTAGGTGGAAGATCATGTAAATCATGGTCATAGCGTATATATAGCTCGGGCCATAGGATAGTCATGAAATCAAACATGTATAAGGATCATGGGCAAAAGACTAAAATTGGGAAGCATAGCAGTTCTGGGAATGAAGACATGAAAAGAAAAGAAGGGTCCTTACTGAAAGGAACTGATATCCGTACCTTAAAGTCCAGCAGAAAACGGAAAGAGATGGATAATAAGGATGGAAGCGTAACTCCTGCTGCATGCGTATCTACATGTTTAAAGGGACATATAAAGTTACTTGTTTATGATTAATGTAACTTTCCATTTTATTGTAACTTTCTATTTTTAGTAACTTTCTATTTTTAGCATGGATTTCCTTGGATTAGTATCGTTCCATGATAAGTATGTTTCAATGAATTAGTATTCTGTTATATTGGTACTTTCCAAAAATCCAGCTTCAAAGTATAGTAAGTGTTTTTTTCCAAAAATAGACTTTCCTTAATTAACTTTTTCCATAAAAGAATAACTTTCTCCTGATTTAATAAGTCTTCCATCAATTGAAACGTTTCTCCAAAAATAGACTTACTAAAAAAGAACATTATCCAAAATAGCAGGTTTCTATATATATAGGTAAGTATTCTCCATAAATAACATGTTGCTATAAATACATTTCTATAAATAGTAAGGATACATAAATAATATCAAAATGACATTTTTCTAATTCTATTCTCCCCCCAACAAATTTTTTCTCAAAGATCATAACAAATATAATCACATGCTTAAATCAGACCCCAAAGGTTTGCAGAAAATTACAAAAACAACCCCCTTATACTTTTAAAACTCAAATCGTGTAACAAATAAATGCAGCAAACCCTAATAAAAATTTCCCCCCAATAATTACAAACACCACTTTATTTAAAACATTCATTATCATGTATTAGACCTTAAAAAATATCAAAACCCAACCCTAATCTCGTTTTTTCAATTATTTCTTTCTTTTTCTCTTTATTTCCGCAAATCGCAAAATCCTTAAATCCCTAAATAATTAATTTTCGAGTCCACTAAAAATTTAACCAACAATTGATCTGAGATATACATGATAATTCCACCTTATAAAATTATAAAATCAATTTACCAAATTTGGGGTTTTTAATATAGCCGATTACACAATTATCTAAAATTAGGTGTTTACGAACAAATATTTATTCATATGTATCAAATTAACATGCATGGCTATTTTTATTGTGTTTTATACAGAATTATAATGATGGAAAAACAAGTCAAAAAATTACCTTTGATAAATACATGATGCTTCTATGGAATTAATGAAATACGGATGAAATTAATCGAACAAAACTAATACCTAAAATCGAACCAAGCCTCCACAATCCTTGACCTTCAATACACCTTAGAAAAATCCCTGTTCAAATCCCAGGAGAAAATTGTGGATGCCTCCTCTCTGATTTTTTCTTTTGTGCCACTAATGTGTTTTTTTTAGGGTTTTTTGCAAAATAAAATGATAAATATATTATAAGAACCCATTTTACTATAATATGTAGCCGAGATTTTTAAGGTTATTAAAAAGTATAAAAACAGATTATATAGTTTTTTATCCATGTTTATATTTTTAGCATATAATCCTTTTACATATTTACTTTAATTATTATTATAATACAAATATAATTAATGTAATAAATTAGCATACATAATATACATACATAATTATTTATTTTTCTTGTATAAACATAATGTTTTTTTATTCTTACATAAATTTCACAATTATTACTTGTTGCATTTATCCATAATTTATAGCATTAAAATTAATTTATTTAAATCTTTTAATTTCATTTTTCTTTCATAGGGGCATTTTAGTCCTTTTTTACTCTTATTGAGATTTTTAGGTTTTACAGTTCATTTGTCATCTAATACACCTTGTTACGTCTAGTTAATCATCATAAGTTTATCTAATGATACTATAAAGGTACTTATTTATTTTGATTATTTAGAAGTGAATAACTTGTTGAAAGAAACATGTAAGTTCTCATGATGACGGAGAGTATAACTCTTTGCTTATTTGCTTGATGCGACATATTTGAAAGCAATCACTCTAACACCTTGACACTCCACCGTCATTTAATTAACTGAAACATTACCTTCGATCTTCAAATCTTTGAGTAAAATCATCCACCATCATTATATAAATAATTACATAAGAACCCAATTCTATCTTAAAGCAAGTATTTGAAGCCTTAAAAGTACGAATCGAAAATTCGAAATCAACCAAATATTGCCAATTAAAGAAAGCATATCTATATCCAATATTATACAATTACCGGCAACCCAAAAAGATTAAATCTTAACTATACTTTTGCATACCAAGATTAACATTAATAAATTATCAAATCCACAATGTACATGTAAGCGTCCGTTTGGTTTGTTGATGGATTTGAATTCGGATTCGAATTTGATTTTGGATTTTAATTTAGTTTTAAATTTGGTATTGGTTTTAGAAAAGAGAAAATATAAGTAAGTTATATAATAAAAAAAAATTTAAGAAAAATAAAAACAAATAAAAAATTAAAAAGAAAAATAAAAAGAAAAGAAAAGAAAAGCAATGTGGTTAGTGAATAAATAGTGCCAAAAAATAAACCAAACAATTGTATTGAAGAAGCATTCCATTCTTTGATAGTAATTCATGCATAACAAAGTGGCCTCATAAAGTCTTTATTATACCTTTGCATATCAAGATCATCAACTAATTAATCCCTTGATCAAAAGAGGCTCTATCATCTTTCTTGGCAATCTTGACCTGCTGCACAAAACTAACCCACCACCCTGTCTCACATCCACGCATACAAATGCTTGATGACGTCATCAACCTCCTTGCCACACATGACGTCATCATCGTCAAGAAACCTCTTAACCGCTCTCCTTCTCAGCTCTTTAGCAGTTATTATTGATGATGGCCTTTCTTGACGCCGTAAATAGACAGTTCCCGGCTGCTAAACAGAAGCGAGACACCACAATCAAAACCAAATTCACCTCCACCGAAATAACTCAAAAACACACATACACTAAGGTTTAGAAAAGATGGAAGTCCGAAACAAACCAACACACTTAAAAACACATACTAAAACGCTCGTAAAAATTAGAAGTTGGAGAAGTAACTGTACCTCATCGGAGCAGTACGTCTTGGCCGGATCTTGTTGCAGGATTTTGTACCAACATTGTTGAATCTTTCATAGAGTAAAGAGGGATGAGAAGTGTCAAGAGTGAGTGAGATAAGAATGTGACTTATTTTGCTTTGGATAGCAAATAGCAAATGATAGTTAATATTTGGTCAAGTCTTTATTCAACAACTACTCCATCAGCTGCTCCAAAACTCTATTCATGAATTGTATATCTACGAGGGGGAAATGTTATTATAGGTAATGTTTTCAAAATGACATGGTTAGACGTATCCATCAGCTACTCGATGGCGGGTTTGCCATGCATTATTCGTTAGGTAAAGGCATTTAGAGGTAGCTGACCATATACCGCTACAACGACAAGATGCAAGAGTGTTTCTGGAGCTCAGTGTGTCATCGGCTTTTACCAGGTTATATATAGTTGAACTTGGACCTTTCATTTCGACTAGTATTGGTATTTTAAGGATGTGAATCATAATTTTGTTGTTGTCAAGAAATGGTCAAGTGCAAATTTATCTCGCCTGCAGATGGCGTCATATGTTCTACAATTCTTTGATTGTTAGAGCAAAGGGTGTAGTGACACAAAAATACCTCTTTATTTGGGGCCCACTACTGTCACCTCATTTCAACACAACACACAAAAACATCCTTTCACTTATGACATTTCTTTCTCCTCTTCATTTGGGCCCCACCACTCACAATTTTATTTTATTTTTCATTTTTCACACAAATTAAAATTCATTTCATAAAATAAAAATTACAAATACGGAAAATAAAAATACAATACGAAAATAAAAATACAATACGAAAATAAACTACAACTGATATTTCGCCATTATTTGTGCTTGTTTGTTTTTGATAATTGTCTTCTTTGGTTCAGGCAAAGAGTCGGCATCAATCGTGAGAAACTGCAACTCGTTTAGCTCCGTTGCCGACTGTTCTTTAACTTTCTTTGCCTCGTACGCCGATTTACCGGCTTGGATCTTCTGGCGTAATTCCTCGTTTAAAACGTCCTTCATAGACCCCGAACCACTACCCGCGCTGCTCTCAGTTGTTTCTGATTTTGTCTTCTTGGCGGGTCTCGTTTTACCCGGTGGTCGAGGTCGAGCATCTGGACCGAATATCTCCGTGTGATCCTCCGAGTCAAAGTGATCCGCTGCGTCCCATTTTGGGTGTTTTTTGAGCACCCTCCACCCGTGTTCGTAAGCAAATTTTTTCCCCTTATTACAAGCCGAATATTCGGCCTTCGCAGCTTCCAAAACATCACCGTCATTTTCACCGCTTTTACGAGTTATTCCTTTGTAAATAGCGTGAAACTTTTGACAATCGGGGTGCATCCGATTCCATTTCCCCGTTATCATATTCTTGGTACGAGAAACGCCATTGGTACTTTTGTTGAAATCGTCATGAATCTGCCCCCAAAAGCATTCTTCGTTTCGGTCATTCCCGATATCACTGTTCTCGGAAACTCCGACCCAAACCTCGCACAATAACTTCTCCTCGTCACGTGTCCAACGCACGGAAGTTTGAGTCGGAGCTGTCGTCGTCATCACAACATCTTCTTCGTCTTCGATGTTGTCGTCGTCCGCGGACAAATCAACCGCGGGGATGGATGATTTTTTTGCCATTCGTTTTCCTTTTCGACGGGTTTCTTTTTCCTTTTCGACGGGTTTCTTTTTGTGGTGGTTGTGGTTGTGGTACCTTGAATTGTGTTTCGGGGACATTTTGGGTTTGGAAATTTTGAAATTGTGTGTTGAGTTGCGCTTGTTGAAACGCTTGTTGTTGTTGAAAGTAGATTTGTTCGGGTGTCATTTGGGGAAAGTATTGTGAAGCATAAGGGAATTGGCCGGATGGGAATTGGGAGGAGCTTCCGATAGAGTTTTGTGAAGATGGCGTCGACGGGTTCGAGGATGACGATTGATTCGAGTTAGTTGTGCCAAGGAGCTGCGAGAAGTTGAGATTAGGAAACCCGTCATTTGGGATTCGAGACATTTTTTTTTTATTGTAGGTAGAAAGAATTGTAGATTGAATGTATTTGTGTGTGTTTAAAATGATAAAAGTGTTGGATATATATAGATTTTAAAAAATAATTTTAATAAAAAAAAGTTTTTTTTTCTATTCGTTGCCAACGGATACTTCAGGAGGGGGGCCTACTTTTTCCAACGTTCGACTTGAGTCGTTTTGTGGCGAAGAACACGGCGAAGAGGAGGGCCGATGTGGCGGCGAGGGACCGCAAGCTGCCACCTCAGCCGCGACGAAGGCCGCTCGCCGTTACACAGTTTACTCTAAAATAAACTAAAGTACTAAAGACAAATGCAGTTGACTAAATTGTAAGAAATTAAAATACAAAGGGTTTTTCTAACATGTGCCCCAGGGGCACATGTTAAGGTGGGGACACATGCTGTGTGTCACAGCCTGATTGGCTAGCAGTTATTGTTATTAATCATTATCAGACCCCACAAATAACTGTTGGCCAATCAGGCTTTGACACACAGCCTGATGTCCCCACCTTAAGATGTGCCCCTGAGACACATGTTAGAAAACCCAAATACAAATGTGGTGTCGGGTGCATGCGGGTCCATCTCTGGTTGACTTTGAAGTTTATACAGATCATAATATGAACAAACAGTTGAAATTCTTATTCTGGTTGTGGTTCTGGTTATACTACGTCACCATCAATAATAATGTTTGTTACTACCGGTGATGGCCAGGAGTCTGAACCCTCCACCTCCGTAAAACGGTCCCAACCATGCCGACGCTTTGAATTTTCTGAGATTCTGTTAGGTACTAATAACTTTGATGAATCACTAGTAATTGGACGTGGGGGATTTGGAAAAGTTTATAAAGGTACAATCTTTGATGGATCAGCTACTCCTATTGTTGCTGCCATTAAAAGATTGGATTCCACCTCCAATCAGGGGGAACCCGAGTTTTGGGCTGAAGTTGAGATGCTTTCAAAGTTGCGTCACTGTCACCTTGTCTCCTTGTTTGGTTATTGTAATTATGAAAAGGAGATGATTCTTGTATATGAATATGTGCCGAAAGGAACACTTGAAGATCATCTTCATAAACTTGGTACACCTCTTTCTTGGCTTCAACGACTCAAGATCTGCCTAGGTACCGCCCGAGGGCTGGACTACCTCCATACGGGTATGGGCATTGACTTTGGTGTTATACATCGCGACGTTAAAAGTTCAAATATTCTGTTACACGAAAGCTGGGCAGCTAAAATTTCGGATTTTGGGCTGTCCAAAATAGGGCCGACGAATCAGGCATCAACTTATGTCAACACATGTGTCAAAGGTACCTTCGGGTATCTAGATCCAGATTATTTCTTCACTGGAAGGCTAACTAGGAAGTCTGATGTATATGCTTTTGGAGTTGTTTTGTTGGAAGTGCTGTGTCGGAAGCGTGCAGTGGATAGAAGTCTTGATGAAGAGAAATGGAATTTAGCAAAATGGGCACTAGAATGTATTAAAAAAGGCAGTTTAAAACATATTGTTGATACTTATATAAAGGGTGAAATATCTCCAAAGTGTTTGAAGGAGTTTGTTCGAATTGCGGAGAGATGTTTGGATAGTGATCCAAAGCAGCGTCCGACAATGGCAGAGGCTGTGGTGAATCTCGAGTCTGTACTGACTTTACAAGAGAAAATCAATAATTCATTGCAACCTACGGGCAGAACAATGTTTGCTAGAATGGTTGATATATTTTCCTTCCCATCCAATGGAGAGAACTCTGGTATTTCTAAATTCTATTTTTTTTAACTTCAATTAAATCTACTAATGCAATTTCTCAACGTCAATAGTTATGAGGAAAATAGTACTGATGATGATATGTTTATGGATGCAATAATTTTTAGGTAAAAGATAAGCGAGCTATTTTTATTAGCGTGACCGCTTATGAATGGTTGTAAAATTAGGTTTAGCAACAACTTCATTTAACTTGCATAAGAGCCCTAAGGTATTGCCATTGAAACTGCACTACTCTTGTATTCTCATAGTCAAGGAGGTCGTGGGAATCTTTCTATGTAAAAATTTGTTACTACATGTTCCGCCACTAAGTGCCTTTGGTGAACTCGATAGCTGTCTAAGTATGCATGCTTATGTTCTGCGCACTCTCACAAAACGTGTCAATGCTATGGACCTTCATTTGGTTCATTCTTTATGAGATGCTTAGATGTTTTTTAGGTGCAATTTAAGAACCATTCTTACTATTCTGCGTTCTTGGTCACAATAATGAATGGGTGCACCAATTGAATTAAAATATTTTATGATGGTGAAAAAGTAAAACAATTGCTATAACCTCATGTTATTCCTCTATTTCAGACAATGGTGATTCAAATTTATCAAGTAATGGTAAAGGTAATGTTACAAGATTTTCAAATTTGGGTGAGGGAGGTTCTGGTAAGATGGTATTAGGATGGGTTGACAACACCACCTTCATCCCTTCAAGCCCTGGTGTTGGACCTGCTGAAACTGTTAAGAAGCAAAGAAAAGAAAGCTTTCAAGGACATGCCGAATTGCTGGTAAGCATCCAAAAGTATACATAAACTTGTTTATATATAGCGAATGAAAAAGACTAGCATTGTGATGGGAAAACAGTGGATTCTAAGTCGCTTCTTTTCTCCCTTTATCAGTACGTTCGCCAAGTACTCAATATATAAGTGTATAATATTATTACAAACATCAGTAAACGAAATGAGACGCTTGAGTAATACATATAATAGTTAATAAACTGCATTCGATGTGCCTTTTTTACGAGTGAGTTAGTATTCTAGAAATATTCACATGTGAACTATGGGAATGGGTAGAACTATCGATTGAGTGAGATGAACATATAAGAAAATATTACTATTCAACCGGAAAGATTTTGATTAATGGAACGGTATTAGATTTTATGTTTTGCGAGTATATTTGCTGGAACCTGCAACTTTGTTCAGGCAAAGGTGAGCTTCTTAGGCCTGGTGTCATTTCAATATTAGTAGTATCTTGGGATAACACAGTGATCAATAGGAAAACCTGCTTCTTCTTTGTGAGTAAATGACTACTTGCAGAATGGAAGTTTGGATCACTTTTTAAATAGACTAAAAAAATGCTAGTGTCCCTTGTTAGTTTTGTCTTTAACAATCTGCTCATGTGGATATCGATCCCACATTTTAATGACATGGTATCTTTGACTGTGATGTTGCAGGAATCTGCAGAAGTAAACTTTTTCGGTGAATATGGTGAACGGAGTAGATATAAATTTGAAAAAGTAATTGGTAAAGGAAGCTCTGGTATAGTCTGCTCTGCATATGATACTCATCTTGGCAAGAAAGTTGCCATAAAAAAAATAAGTGACATATTCCAACATGTTGCATTTGCAACTGGCGTCCTTCGTGAGATTAAGCTACTTAGGCTCCTTCCTCATCCAAACATTGTGGAAATCAAAAACATCTTATTGCCTCCTTCCAGAAGAGAATTTAAGGATATCTATTTGGTGTTTGAGATTATGGATTGTGATCTACGTCGGGTCATCAAAGCAAATGACGACCTAACACCAGAACATCACCGGTTCTTTCTTTATCAGCTTCTTCGAGGGCTGAAATACTTGCACACAGGTTATCCACGCTTTCATTCTTTGAGCTCACATCACTTCCAGTTCATTCAAGAATATGTGCATCTGTTTCTGTCTATTCTGAACCCGTGATTTAATTCATTTGCAGCAAACGTGTTTCACCGAGATCTAAGGCCTAAAAACATCTTAGCCAACGCTAACTGCAAACTCAAGATTTGCGACTTTGGTCTTGCAAGGGTTGCCCTCAGTGACCAGCCTACTACATTAGTCTGGACAGTATGTCCCTAAGTCGCCCATTACCTTTTTCAGTAGTTGTTCTATAATTTTATTTTTCAATAACATTATATAATTAAATAGCCTTACGTTCAATGTGTTCACAGGATTATGTTGGATCAAGATGGTACAGGGCTCCGGAGCTGTGTGGAACATTTGATAATAAGGTGCCAAAGCTACTACCGGCTGTAGACATATGGAGTATTGGTTGCATCTTCGCAGAACTTCTAACCGGAAAACCCCTTTTCCCTGGGAGAAGTGTCATGCATCAGTTGGACTTAATGACTGATCTTCTAGGAACCCCATCAGCTGATACTATGTCTCTGGTTGGTTAAACTGCCATTGATGAGTAAATACAGTTTAGTTGCTATCTTTTTATCGCATAAGAATGTTTATATAACACATGCAGATTACAAATGAGAAGGCCAGGTATTACCTTACCAACATGAGGAGCAAAAGGCCTATTCCTTTCTCGCAGAAATTCAGTAATGTAGATACTCTTGCTCTTCGTTTATTAGAAAGAATGATCTCATTTGATCCTAAGCAGCGTCCTACTGCTGAAGAGGTAATAAAATTTATTTGCTTTTTTGTGGGTTTAAAAGAATTCACTCTGACTAAATACTGTGTTTTGTACCTTGTATCAGGCACTTTCTGATCCATATTTCAAGAATTTGGCTAATGTTGAGACAGAGCCTTCTACGCAGCCCATTAAAGGGCTGGAATTTGAGTTTGAAAGAAGAGAAATTACAAAAGAAGATACACGTGAACTGATATACAGGGAGATTCTTGATTACCATCCTGATATGTTAAGAAGGTACTTAGATGGAGATGAAACAAGTGGCTTTATGAATCCAAGGTGATGTCATCTCGACTTCGATACATACACACAAACCATCATAAGAAATAATTAATCAATGAAGTCACAAATAGAGATGTAAATGGATCGGATATGGATCGGGTGCATGTATATCCACATCCATATCATTTATATTTTTATCATCTATATCCATATCTATAAGTATTTGATGTCGTTTCATACATTCTGCGTAACTATGTTAGTTCATTATCGTATTAGTGTTTTATTTTAGTGCTTTAATGAGTGTAAAATGCAGAAACTATATATAGATATTATAATGATCATAAAGAACCAACTCAAAAGCAGTCGTTTACACTGAACAGAATCAAAGTTTTTCATATTCACCTCTGCAAACGACAGTAGTACCAGTTGTGGTGCTTGTATATATTTTGTTTTTGGGCTTTTTATTGAGCCTGAAACTGGATACAACAGTAGGCTAAAATATGTTATATGATTGGGCTTCTAAGTCCTAAGCCATATGAATATTCTGTCCCACAAGCACAAAATAGTCAGAAAGATATGTACAGATTACAGAGAACAAGTAACTGAAAGTCTGAAACATCACTACTTTAAATCGAGAATCAATAGTTTGGAATTGCTTATTGTTTACTCGTTAAGAGCATATATGTGTTCCAAATTCCGCAAAAGTTTTTCACTTGATGGCCTATCCTTCGGGTTAATTGCTAGACATCTTAATGCAAGTTTAGCGTACATAAAAACACCTTCTGGGTAATTCTCACCAAGATGTGGGTCCATTATTTCCCTTAGCTCTCTTCTGTCTGCTAGGATTGGACTTGCCCAGTCTACCAAATTGTGCTGGTCATGGGACCTGTTTCCATCTATTACCGGTAGGCCTGTTAAGGTTTCCAACATTACCACTCCAAAACCATAGATGTCACTCTTTACACTGAAATGACCTGCAGTATAGAAGCGTGTTGTACACTTTGTAAGACGATGTTTCTCGATTGTCCAGAAGTGCTCATTTTCATGCTTTCCAAGACAATCATTTGTTTGTTAAAATACCAATTTACTATAATTTTGATTACTCATACAAATATCACATCTCAAAGCCTTTTATACATACAGTAGTTTATTATATAGTAACATACCTGTGTCCCAACTATTTGGGTCTATATAACCCAAGGTACCCGCTACACGTGTAGTTACATGGGTTTTCCCCCTTTCAGGTCCAGATTTTGCCAAGCCAAAATTTCCCAGTTTTGCATTATAATCCTGAAATAAGAGAAATGGTAAAATAAAAAGTTAACTTTCGCTGCACAAAAGAAAAAGTATCTAAGT